>CAUYLG010013755.1:0-58988 GCA_963573385.1 Cacajao melanocephalus
GGTTCCAAGTCTTTGCTATTGTAAGCAGTGCCGAAATGAACATACGTGTGCATGTGTCTTTATAATAGAATGATTTATAATCCTTTGGGTATATACCCAGTAATGGGATTGCTGGGTCAAATGGTATTTCTGTTTCTAGATCCCCAAGGAATCGCCACACTGTCTTCCACAATGGTTGAACTAATTTATACTCCCATCAACAGTGTAAAAGTGTTCCTATTTCTCCACATCCTTTCCAGCATCCGTTGTCTTCAGATTTTTTTAATGATCACCATTCTAACGGGTGTGAGATGGTATCTCAATGTAGTTTTGATTTGCATTTCTCTAGCGACCAGTGATGATGAGCATTTTTTCATGTTTGTTGGCCATATAAATGTCTTCTTTTGAAAAGTGTCTGTTCATATCTTTTGCCTACTTTTTGGTGGGTTTGTTTGTTTTTTTTTCTTGTATATTTGTTTTAGTTCTTTGTAGATTCTGGATATTAGGCCTTTGTCAGATGGGTAGCTTGCAAAATTTTTTTCCCATTCTGTTGGTTGCCCATTTCAACTTTGAAGTGAATAATTAAAATTTTGGAAAGCTTAGATCTGTAACTGTGAGCTTGACAGCTTCCTCCTACCTGGGCTTTTCTAATGAGCTTGGTGGTGATACTGATAACTGGTTTGTTATCAAATGGTGTGTGTCAGCATTTGGAAGATCTGCATAACTCAGTGAACTCATATTTCTTAACTGAGGAATGCATATTACAAAATCATTGTAGTTAAAAGATCACTCAAAGTGCAAGACAGATTAATGGGTTTCAAAGTAACAAAGGACAGAAAGTTCACTGCGCAGGTTTCATATTCCAACATTGCACCTAACCTTTAAGAAATGACCACTTGAAGAGATTTGTGTAGTATCAAAGAAGAATACTCCCAATTATCTGTAAGGCAATCAATTAAAATACGTCTCCCTTTTCCAATTACATATCTGTGTGAGGCTGGATTTTCCTTTTATACTTCAGCTTAAATAACATATTGCAACAGATTGAATGCAAAAGCAGTTATCAGAATCCATTTGTCTTTTATTAAGTTAAACATTAAAGAGTTGAAAATATAAGTGGTAAAATAATGCAACTCTTCTCACTAGAATGGTTTTTAAAGTTTTAAAAAGTTATTTTTAAGTGAATTAATGAATATTTATAAAATTTGTTTTAATTTCTAATATACTAAATATCATTAGATATAATACATATAAACAAAAGCTGTTTGAGATCCTCAGTAATTCTTGTAAGTATAAGGGATCCCCAGACCAAATGATTTGAAAGCTGCTGGTCTAGGGAGAAGACAATAGTACCTAAGTGAAGGCTCTCAGGTTCCACTTGGGCTTAAGTTCTTCCTTCTCCAGGCCTCTCTGTTTTACCTGGTTCCTTATTATCTCTGGACTTCTATTATGAACATGATATTACCATTGTGAAACTTAATCATATATTCATATATTAGTTTATGGTATCTCTTAATGGATTGAGGTACATACATTTTTTATTTCTTCAACTACTTTGCAAGTCTAGAGAACAGAAATTTTTATATTTTCTTTGTATTTTTTTTTCTTAAACCTCAGAAGCTAGTACATAGAGATTGTACATTACAATGAATTTTTGCTGAATAAAACTAATTCTGATATTCCTTCTTAGATGCAAAATTCCAGAATGGAAAGGGCTTTTGGACATCAATCTAGTTTGGCCATTTTATTTCACAGGTGACGAGGCAGAAGTCTGGAGAAGTGATAATGCCTTGTCCAAGGTCATGCAGCTTTTCGTTACTAGGAAATTAAGTCCGAGGTCCTTTCCTGTATACTGCCCATCTCATCTTTTTCTTTTAGCACATTCATTAAGGGTGAACTAATAATAAATTAAGACATAGCATTAGGTTGAAGTAAAGCGACCCAGTCTTATGTCTTAAATTATTATTATCACAAATCATGTAACATATTTTCCAGTATGCTTTTTTACTTTTGAAATGAGAGTCACATGTGTATTCGTGAAGTGGAAGTTTTGTATTCAACAGGTATAAACATTGGCTTAGTGTTGTATTCCTGAGTTTGTATAGAAAAAGGAGAATGCAGTGGTTTCAATCATGGTTTAATATTAGTGTTGGTTTTCCTAGGATGAATGGTGGGCTTTCCCCTGCCCAAGCCATTTACCATTTACCAGCAGAGTCATGAATTTGAGGTCCAGTTTTGATTGACTTCTTCATTAAAGCACTTAAAATATTACTTTCTCTCCAGGGTCCAAATTCCAAGCCTGTAGTGTCCTTCATTGCTGGTTTAACTGCTCCTCCTGGGAGGCGAATGGGTCATGCAGGAGCAATTATTGCTGGAGGAAAAGGTGGAGCTAAAGAGAAGATCTCTGCCCTTCAGAGTGCAGGAGTTGTGGTCAGTATGTCTCCTGCACAGCTGGGAACCACCATCTACAAGGTAAGCTCCAACAGTGGCCCAAGTGCTCTGAGGCTGCAGGCTTTCTCTGTGTGTGGCCACATTGGGTACTTGGAAATCATGGCCTTTGCTTCTGCGACTTAATTGGTTTTCTGATGTGCAGCTTAATAGTTTTTTATCAACTCTGTTAATGTCCTAGTGCTCTAATTGGGCATGACCAGGAATAATATTCTGATTTTAAAGCTTTCTTCTTTAAACATTGGAATTGGTATTTTTGTAAATGGCAAGATGTAACATACAAAAAAGCATCTTAAAGATTGTATATGTCATGATTTCCATTTTGGGGGTGTAGGAGGTAGCAGAGAACTGCTTTATGCTTTGTTACTTGTTTTTTCCTTTGTGCTATAGCCACCCTGGCCCCATAGGTTTCTGTTTCTAGGAAGAGAGGGTTGGAGGCTGAATAACAAGAAATGGAAACTGGATGAAGAAGGAGTTGAGGTGGAAGGAGATCTAAAGAGGATCGGGAGATTGGTCGTGGCTGTGTTGTGATACCATTGTTACTTACAGGTTGAAGGAGTGACTTCTTAAACTTTTTTTTTTTGCTTTTTCCTTTTTTTAATAGGACATTATGGGTTAAAATATTCTAAGGAATTTGATGTCTTTTATAATCTCTTTGCACTGATTTTCAGCTTGCCTCTTTGAGTGATCATTTAAGGCTCTCTCTCCCCTCATTATTTTGATGATGGTATACCCTTGCCAAAAAAAAAAAAAAGAACAAAGAGCAACACAAAATTATTTTCTTAAGCATGCTGAACATAGGTACCAGCTGGTTTCCTAGCAGTGAATAGCATTCAGAGAGAATTTCAAAATCCTGATTCGGTGGTCTTCTTTGCCCTTGTCTTAGGGATAAATAAAGTGGACTCCTTGTTTTATTGAATCTTTGCATGATCCTGCTTTAGGAATATAACACTATGTGCCAAAGTATTTGAAAGAAATATAGGTGGTTAGTGAGTGTGAGAAAGAATTTTATTTGAAGGTGGGGGAAAAGGAGAAAAGCAAATGCTTAAATTCTAATTGGAGATGTGTGTTACCATTTTCTTCCAGTAAGCGGCAGCAGGCATCTACACACTGTATCCTAATTGTTACAATCTAGAAAAATAGGATTTTTGGTATTGTTTCCTTAAACACTACTTTGCTTAAGGTATTTGTTTGTTTCAGGTATTTCTAAGGTTCTTGGCATTTTGTTCAAACCCTAACAGTCTGTCTTAGCTTTATTCTCTGAGAAACTGAACAAACCTGTTTCCATTTCCTTATTAAAAGGGCTGGATGTAGTTCATATATATAGCACTATAGTTTGGATAAGCACAATAAAGTTTCTCAACTCCTAAAATTATTATTATACTGCTGTGAAAAAAATAAATATTATTCAAAACCTCCCTCTCCTTTTCTGGGTTTAGGAAAAATATAAAGTTGAAGCTCTGCATCTTGTTAAGTGAAATTCAAGCTGACACAGACTAATTTTGAAAGCTGTTATTTTGTGTTCAAACACCCTCATCCTGGTACATTTTTCTTCTGTAATTTGGTTGTTCAAAGGATCCTAAAGATAATGGGTTTCAAAATCATTTTGACCATAAGTGTAATTTGGATCTTTCATCTTTTTATTCATTCCATCTCTCTTCTCTCTTCTGTTTCTGAAGGAATTTGAAAAGAGGAAGATGCTATGAAAGAAAAAAAAAATCTCCTAAAACTGTGGAATGGATCCTTTAGACATGTGACCCAGCGGCAGTTTGCTTCTGTTGTTTACTGATTATCAGCCTATGTGCCTGGCATTGGTCTTCCAGTGTAACTGGAAGCCAAAAGAAGGTGGAGGATTTCCTGAATTAAGATGTTTTCACCTCATTGTATAACAGAGAGAGCCAATAAATCTACCATTTGATTTGAATATTGTTTTAGAGACTTATTATTGTTCCAGTGTGAAGGATGGGGAGAGTAGGAGAAATGGAGGTGTATTTATGTGTGTATGTGTTCTAATGGGTTCTTTAGAGAACATTGTAACCAAAACCTCTGGGAGAATGAGGCTGTGTAACAGTTTCAACATGACATTTGTCTATCTTAAACATAGAATGACTTCAGGTATCTTTTGAATTATAGTTTTCTCATGTATGTACATAATAATCTCCATCATACAAGGTAGTTCAAAGGGTTGGAGATAATGCATGAAGTCCCTGGCATGTAGTAAGGCAACTTAATTGTCATCAGTGTCTCCATCATCACTACCATCACCACCACACCATCATCATCATTATCATCATCAGGATTAGAGGCAGAAGCTCATTTATATTTCAGTTTCTGCCTCATTGGGAAATGGAGAGTCTTCACTAATACCATGCTTTTCTGTGGTTCTGCAGAGGGCTCTACCCTTTTCCATCCAGAGCCTACATTCTTTGAGATTTAAGACAGTCACTGCTAGAAAACTGGAAAGCTTGTTAGCCATCCTACTTCATGTTCAAAAGGAAACTTGTTATAACAAGAAGAAATCTCAGTGGGTAATTGCCACTAAACACGACAGAGACGGCGCCTGTCATTAGGAACTTAGATTCGGGACCAAAATATTATCAGATAGTATAACTGCCCTGAAGGAAACAAATAAGAGCTTCAAAAATAAATAAATAGTAATAATAGGGAGAAGCCCCTGAATAAAGGCTGACTAGGGAATTCTCCCTGGGAAGGGGACATGAGATGGGACCTGAGGACTGAGAAGGTATCAGCCATGCAAAAAGGTGTATGAGCACTCAGGTAAGGGAACAGCCTGTGCAAAGTCAGGGATGGGGAAGAGCTCATTTTGGGGAGGTGAAGGAATACTGGGTGGTTTGAGATGGGTTTGGGGACATTTGAGGGACCTGAGGAAATGTGTTTTGGGAGCTCGCATGACCATGCCCAGGCTGCTGCTCAGGACACAAAAAGCAGGTGTCAGGTGTCACAGACCACGGAATTCTGCCCAGACCAAGGGACACATGATGATTGACTTTCAGGTCGAGTAGACTTTAGTTTCTGCTTGTTTCCTTAACTTGAAAATGTGGTTAATGGTTCCCATGCCAGAGCGTACCCGGGTATACATTATGTGGTGTGTGAGGGCGCTCATCACAGGGCAGGCTTGGCTAGGGCTTGGCATTGCTCCATAAACTTGAGTGTATCCTGCTGTTGTGCTTAGGGCAGCCCAGGCTGACGTTACTGGCCCAGGGAGGAAGGCATTTCTTCCTTCCTCTAAACCAAGTACCCTATACGGAAAATATGTTGGTTGAACTCACTGGGACTTTGTGACCAGGATACAACTCAGATGATAGGTAGGTGACCTGTTTTAGCTCAGGCTACTATAACAAAATACCATAAACCAGGTGGCTTAAATGTCTATTTCTCACAGTTCCAGAGGCTGGGAAGTCCACTCTCAGGATCCAGCAGGGTTGGGTTCTTGGTGAGGGTCTTCCCCTGGTCTACAGACAGCAACATTGTGTCCTCACAAGGTGGAAAGAGCTAGCTAGCTTGCTGGTCTCTTATAAGGGCATTAATCCCATTCAGGAGGTTTCTACCTTCATGACTTAAAAGTCCCACCTCACAATACCATCACATTCTGATTAGGGTTTCAAAACACAAATTTGGAGTGATGTAAATATTCAGTCCACTGCATGACCCTAACAGAAGACATCCTTTTCAGAGTCTACCCAGACCCAAGTCTCCTCTGGGATTGCCTCAGCACCCTGCCCTATCCCCTGAGTGTCTATCCCAAGACTACATGTTTCTCTTCACTCCTCTGCTCCTGTTACCTAAACTAGGGAACTCAAGAGTCCCCATGCCTCTTTCTTCTTCTTCCACCACCACCTCCATCTTCCCATTCCCTTTTATCTTCCTTTTGCCACCTACCCTCTCCATTCCTCCTAGGATCCTGTGAGGCCACCTTCTCCTGACCATCTCTCTCACCTCTCCCCTCCTACAACCACCACTACCTGTGATCTGACAGCTCAGACAGCAGTGGGTGAAATATTAGGTTCTGGTACTTCCTATTTCAGTTATATTAACAAAAGAAGTGAAAAGGCAACTCACAACTCCAGTACATTTGAGAAACTTCTGTTATGCAAACTTTAAAACATTTACAAAACAATTGTGATGGCATAATGTACTCCCATGTACCCATCACCTAGCTTTGAAAATTATCAACATTCTATCATTATTGTACGATCAGTAAGTATCTCCAATCCACCCATGTCCCAGAGTGGTGATGTTGTAAGAGTACATGCCTGTTTTGAAGATTGCTAGAAGATGTTAGCTTGAGGATGTTCGTAGATGTCGTTTAACATGTGAGGTAAGTTCCCCTTTATTCTAAGTTAGCTAAATGTCTTTGTTAATGCTGTGGGGGTTTTTTTTTCTTTCTTTTCTTTTTTTTTTTTTTAATTAATGGGGAAGGGGTTTCACTATGCTTCCCAGGCTAGTCCCAAAATCCTGGCTCAAGCAATCCTCCTACCTTCACCTCTCAAAGTTCTGGGATTGCAAGCATGAGCCACTATGCCCAGCCTTGTTTATTTTTAAAATCACGAATGGCTGCTGAATTTTTTCCAGTGATTTTTCTGAATCTATTGAGATGACTATGTATATTTTTTAACTTTATTTTGTTAATATGGTCAATTTAAATGTTTGATTTTTAAATGTTAGCTTGCATTCCTGTTTGTAATTGCCACTTGGTCATGATCTTACCCTTGTCTTACATTGATGGATCAGCTTGCTAATAGTTTGTTAAGAATTTTTATGAACATCATCATGAGGGGTATTGATCTTTATTTTTTTGTAGTAAATTTCATACATGTCCTTGCCAAGTTCAGTGTCAGGGTTATATTGGATTTCTACAATAATTTGGAAAGTATCCTTTTTTCTTCTGCTTTCTGAAAGAGTTGGTGTAAGGTTGATATTGTTTCTTCCTTAGATTTAATAGAATTCACTAGTAAAACCATCTGAGCTTGAAATTTACTTTGTGAAAGGTTTTGATTATAAATTCAATTTCTTTGATAGATAAAAGGCCTTTCAAATTTCCTATTTGACCTTGTACCATTTTTTTGGTTTTTGCTACCTGCCGCTTATTGGAGAAGACCTTTAAGTGAAAAGCTACAAAGTCAGAAATCTAAACTGTTGTAGTGACCTCTTCACAGGTAATCTCCTTCACTGCATGATTTTGGTCACTCTACAATGCTTTCAGGTAATTGTTGTCTTACAAAGAATTTGTCCAGATTTAGCAATTGTTGTCTGCAGGAAGGTTAGTTAGATCAAGCTATTCCATCATTGCCAGAAGCTGGAACTCTACTGCATCTTTTAACAGAAATCAAAAAACCCCTCTTCTTGGCCAGCACTGCCACTACCCTAGAATGAGCAGTGAACAGGGCAAGGCATGTCATTCTCACATGTAATCAGATTTTATTTTACTGAGGGTGTCAGATTTCACCCTGTCCTGTGAAAGTCACATGCAATGGCTTTCAGATACATCCACATGGTGGGTGAAGTCCAAGGCCAAGATTTTAACAGATTTCTGTAACCCAAAGCTCTCTTGGTCTCTCCTGATCTGGTATTACATGGCCACTGTTTTATGGCTTTGAATATCTCACACATTTCCCATATCCCTAGGTCCACACTTCCCCAGTGCAGAATGTAGCCCATTCTTGAATTCTCCACAACTCATTCTGGAAGCTTAGTTTGCAGTGGACCTTTTTCAAGAGAAACAGCAGAGTGTGCTCAAGCTGGGAATATCAGTCATACCTTTTTTGAGTCATACCAAGGCCACAGAGATATCCTTTCCAGGGCACTCCTCCTGCAGCTCCTGTTGCAAGCCTTCAACTGTCTCAGGCTGAGTTACTACTTTTCCCTCCCACCGCAAGCTCCCCTGCCGCAGCTCTGCGTCTCTACACCGCTCCAGTGCCAGCCATTGCCAACTCTGAAAATCACTTTCATTTCCTCTGCAGAGCCTTTAGCACTTACTGCATCTTTGCCCCAGCATGTCCCAGGTTTTCAGGATGTCCTGATCTTCAAAATCAAATACATTAACACTCTCTAAACAGTCACAATCACAGGTGTCCCCCTGGGGGGACAAAAATACAAAGTACATTACACAATAGGACTCTCTTTTTGTCCTGTTTCTCCAGACTACAACCTGTAATCTGGCTGATTCCAGTTCAGTGTTATATTCCATCACCAATTCACCAACACCAACTAGGTGCTACAGTTCAATTCAATTCTGACACTAACCACCTGAAGTTAACACTGACCTCATGGGGTAAGGGATTCAGCCCCACAAGGCTGTTCCCACTTCCAATGCCAGCCAAAAGTCCTGATTGTGCCTTTGCCATCCACAGTTCTGTCTTATTTGGCTACAAATCTGGGGCTTCCCATAATTCAGTTCAGATTCAATAATTTGCTAGGACAATTCAGAGCTCTCTGAAGGCACCATACTTATGATGATTGCAGTTTTATCATAAATAATACAACTTCAACAGCCAAATGAAACAGAAAGGCAAGGTCAGAAGGACCTTCTATCCCTGCTGGGTTAAGGTGTACCATCCTTCTGGGACACAATGTAGGTGCTGAGAGAGTAGAAAGGAGCTATTTCCCAAGAATAAAGAACACTGAGTGGTAAAATAGGATTAACTGGAAATGATTTCCGTTTTGGCCCCAGATCCCTTTTCAAATTCAATGAATGCTATGGACTATTTGCCCAGAAATATATACCCTTGGACACCTTGGGTCCCAGGGTTAGATCCCTTGACTTAAAGCTTTTCTCTGAGGCATATGCATTGTAATATTCAGCTCATGGAGAAAGAAAGACTAAATCTTACATGAGAATTACAGGATTCATTGTGTCCCTCATCGTTGAAGCTAGTCTATCCTATTCAGGCGATTTATACCTGCCGCTAGAAAGGTGAGCATAATTTCCCATTGTCAATCCTTTGGAAGCACTTTTGCTTGTTTGTGATTGGCTTCATTTGGTCCTGTCTTTTCTAGGTTCTGACCTTCTGGCTTTGCATCTCCTACTTTGATTCCTGGTCTGACTCTTGGACTGGACATTTAGGATCTGTTCTCCTGTGTATTTGAATGTTGGCTTTCCTCAGTGGATTTTGGCTTGGGTGACCCTTTAGTTTTCACCACCCTGCATTGTCCCTGGTAGGTGTCAGATGGCACACCCAAAGGTGAAGCTCCCTGGGATCAGCAACAGTGAGAAGTCATTACCACCTCTAGGCCTGAATTGGCAAGGGGTGGGAACTATTCCTAAAGCTGGTGAGAGGTCTCTGGCAGAAGCTATGGCACTGTGTAGAGGATCACAACCACTACCCAACTCAAACCTGACACGGAGGGGTGAGGGGAATAAATGCCCTGACCTCACACCTCTCGGAGCTCCTGTCAGTAGGAAAATTGGCTGAACTCAACTGGAAAACAGAGAGCGGGCAAGTGCCGATTATGCCATGCCAAGAGCAGTCTCCTAGGGGCACACAGCAGGGCAGAGAAGGATGGAAAATGGATCCAGAGGGCTGACTGGAAAAATCCAAATTCCATCTACCCTGACTCTCACACTTGGCCAACATCCTGGCCAGTACAGCAGCAGGTCCCTTTTGGGGGGAATTTGTGGAGAAACTGGATATTAGATACTGTGGAAGGTTAGTGTGGGGCATATTTGGGGCAACACCTGACGCCTCCATGGAAGTCCTTGGTGGAATTTGGCATACACCCTATACCAAGTGGTATTCTCCAGGAAAAAGGAAAAAAGTTAATATTTGGTGTGCTCTCAGAGGTTTTGAAAAATAAAAGGGCATTTGCAGGGAAGCGTGCCATGGTATTAGGTTTCTTGAGTGTCCCATGAGGCAAGTAAAGATAGCTTTAGGACTGTTCGAGAAGTGAGGGTTATAGCTGCAGATGAGCACCCTGGAGCCCAGAAGGTGAAGGGCCTGGGACCTGGGAGAGGAGAGGTCAGGAGGCTGGACCAATGCAGTGTCCCTGGAGAGTCCAGGACTCACACTGTATAGTTTTGCGGAGTCCTGATGGTAATTGTGCAGTTGTAAGTTTTTTGGTCCTAAGATGCTCTCTGACTGGGTTTTCTTTTTCTTTTATTTTTTCAGTTTTTATTTTATTTTGTTTTTAATTTTTTTCCTTCAACTTTTATTTGAAGTTCTACAGTACATGTGCAGGAAGTGCAGGTTTGCTATATAGGTAAACATGTGCCACGGTGGTTTGCTGCGCAGATCAACCCATCACCTAGGTATTAAGCACTGAATCTGTTAGCTATTCTTCCTGATGCTCTCCCTCCCTGACACCCAAGGACAGGCCCCAGTGTGCGCTGTTCTTCTCCATGTGTCCATGGGTTCTCATTTTTCAGTTCTCAAAGTGTTTCTCCCAAGGTCACCTGGTAGGAAACATTTTACCCAGAGCAAGGCAGGCAGGATGGGGCTTCTCCCTGAGGCTCACAGGCAGGTAGCACTGGCCAAGGGCACAGTTCCCTGTCTGTGGTTTCTGTGTGGTTTGTCTTTGCCTCTTATTTTCTGGATGACAGAGAGGGACTGTAGCTGAGAATATCTCTAAAGATTGACCTAGCTTTATTTTTCAGACAGAAGAGCTGAGATTCATGGAGATAAAGTCTAAAATCACAGCTGAGTTGGTGACAAACTGAAATTTGAAATGGGGTTGCCTCTCCTGGCTCCCAGACCTGTGCCTCACTTTGGCAAGGGGCATGCCGAGGGCATATGAGCCAGTCAAAGTGGTTCAGAAGTGAAGGGGAGGAGCTCAGAACAGGCAGCGCATTTTTAGGGACATCATAAGCCACAGAAAGTTATTCAAACAGAGTAAATTATACTTGTGACCTACTCTCTTTGAATTTTACATATTCTAGAAGTGGAATAGGTTTGCACTGAGATGGGGGGCACAGTCAGAGTGTGGTCTGTGGCCATGAGATGGAGTCAAACCGAAGCGCTGGGCAGGAGTCAGGACCTTGCCTTTGGCTTCAGGGGCTCAGAGCTCAACTCTTCTCATTAATGAGCTGAGCATTAATGAGCTTGCTGGATGAAGCAAGAGGATTGTGGTAGCTTTAGGAAAGGCCATTGGAAAAGGAATGGCAGTTCCACATCAGTTATACTTTATCGAGAATTCCATCAAAGCTCTTCAGGGCTAGGCATCTCTGTGGTCAGCTTTGTCCTATCTGGAACTGAGATTTAAAATTGTTCATGATCAAAAGCCTGGTTAGGTATGCTGTAACCCAAGGGAAAATTGAGCTGCTAATGTAAAGTTCAGTACTCATAGCTTTATTCAAATAAAGGAGTTCTGCCTTTTAATAACTTTTTAGCTCATTATTATTCTGATATGATGGAAAGGAAAGCATCTTCATAGCAGCTGAATTAATGATATTTCAATATTTGAGAACTTTAATTTTGAAACAGGGTAGGAAAGGCCTCTGCAATATGATCTGGTTGGTTTCTGGTGATTCCTAGCAACTGGGGAAGGTTAAGCAGTGACTCAGAGAAGAGTATGTCCCCTCCAACCAGGCACCTGCCAGGAGGTGCCCACAGGAGAGTCATCCTCAAATATCATCAAAGACTGGTGCTATATAGTTGGACAAACCCTAAGATAAACCATGTATGTTTTGTCCTTGACTTGGACCACCTCACCTGCTTAAAGTCCGTCTTCTTATAAGTCTATACTTTAACCCAAATGCCACCCCTCCTTCCATCAATATTTCCCAAACCCCACTGTCCACACCAAAGCTCTTAGGGACTATGATTGGCATTTGACTTCCTGTGACCCAAATTATCTGTGCTCCTCACGGCATTCAGCTGGGCCTGCAATTTGTATTTCCTACATCTATCTGTCTTGTGCTTCCCAAGCAGACTATGTTTCTGAAGGGCAGAGCCTGCATTTTATGTTTCTGTGTGTCTCTCGGAGTCATGCCCTGTACCTACTTGGTGTTCAATAAATATTAAACAATAAATGATACATTTTAGACCCAACTCTGCAGGGCTCAAAGGAATTGTTTTATGCACAAAGTTAAGAAATAAAAAGCCAAACTCCAGCAAAATCACTTTCTTTTGCATTCTTCATTTTGATGAAGTCTCTAAGGTGTGTTTTTCTAGATTCTTTATGCCCCTAATATACTCCAAATTACCTTGTATTTCTGTTTTATCTAATAGATAGGAGGTGACATGTAAGGATACAGAGCCCCGGTCACCTAGAGTCATATACCAAAATCTGTCAGAGTAATCTCAAAGAGATCACACCGGAACATTTTATTAAAGGCATTTACCTTGCACCAGGTTAATTAGGCACTATAAAGTTAATTCATACTGGAAGGAAGAAACAGGAATGTGAAGTGTATGTAATTCAGCCAGTTGAGACAATGATGATTAGGATTACTCTGGGAGAAACTACCATATATCATTCTGATCCAGGCACTATTTGGAGGTCATTGAACAGATGCCATTTGAGATACTGCTATATACTAGGAAAACAGGAAAGTGAGAAAACAGCAGAAGATTTGAAATGATTCATATTCTGTGTCCAAGGTATGTAAACTCATAAACTCTTCAACCTGCCCTCATTGCAGGGACATTCAACGTTAATCCATTGAACCTTCAACCTGAACTCAAATTAACCTACACTTTGCTTTTACGCAGTAAGTAGATAAATGGTAATAGTTAAGGATGTGTCTCCCTCTAAAAGCAGTTTTTAAGAAATGAGGCGCTGACCCATTTCTCTATTGCAGTCATTAGTCACCTGAGTTACTTTAGGGCAGTTGGCTACTCAGAATCAGCTCACAGGAATCCAGGATTCATCCAGCTTTCATCCAGCCGCAGCCAAATCCTGCTCTTAACCTTCTTTGTTGAAAAAGACCATTACCACATGGCTACAACCACACCTACAGAAATTCTGCCCTTTACTTCCTCACCAGGCTCTGTTTACACCTATAAAATCAAACTTGACTAATTTCTAAGTCCATCTAAACTGTCTTACACAGAGGAATGGTTTATTATACATAATATATGTGTGTATATGAACACACATACAATCTGCAAAAATGCAGCAAGCAGCAGAATCTTGGGGATCAAGGGCACCCATTTCTCTCACAAGGCAGTCTTTCTATGACAGTCTGTGAGATTGTCTTGCTTTTACAGGATGTCATAATCTCAGCTTTCTCTTTCTCAAAAATTACTAAGACAGATGAAAAATGCTCAATTTCTGAGACTGACAAGTGTGTCTATCTAATTCACAGCTGTAGCCTCAGAATCTGGTACACAGCAGATGTGAAATACTCCTTAGGTCATGCCCATAGACTACTAAGTGGTTTATAATAGTCAATGAAGATGATACATTTGAGATATAATCTAATAAATACATGTACATTTGTTAAATGACTAAATGAGTTCTGACTGCCTACACTATTGCTCTCTTCTGGCTGCTGGCCCAAATGGGAATGAGTGTGGTTAGAAGGGAGTGTTAGGTCTTAATTAGGCAGTTCCACTGGGTAGCACTCACCACACTCAAGGCATTAGGAGCAGGATGCAAATAGAGGTATCTAGGCAGGCTTACCAAGAGGCTAATCAAGCTTAAGCCTCAAGGCTTCTTATTGCCCTTGCCCTTCCAAGGCTCCGTGAGGGGATCCTGGCGATTCTGTATTCTCTACCTTGCATTCCTTTAAAAAAATATTTAATTAAAGCATCCACCACTACCCGTAGTTACCATTTGTGTGTGGGTGTGTGTGTGTGTGTGTGTGGGTGGGTGGGTGGGGGGTATGGTGTGAGGACACTTAAAATCCTTAAAATCTGTCTTCAAATTTTAAGTACAGCACAGTGTTATTAACTATAGTCACCATGCTGTACAGTAGATCCCCAGAACTTATTAATCTTATCACTGAAAATTTGTGCTCTTTGACCAACATCTCCCTAATCCTACCACCCCTCATCCCTCAGCCCTCTGGTAACCACCATTCTACTCTTTGCTTCAGCGAATTTGACTTCATTAGATTCCACACGAGTGAGATCATGCAGTAATTTGTCTTTCTACATTTGGCTTATTTCATTTAGCATAATGTCCTTCAGGTTCATTTATGTTGTTGCAATTGGCAGAATTTCCTTCTTTCTAAAGGCTAAGTAATATTCCAGTGTGTGTATATACAGTCATGCACTGCTTAACAATGGGGAAATGTTTGGAGCAATGTGCCATTATTGTTATGTGAACATCACAGAGTATACTTATACAAGCCTAGATGGCATTACCTACTACATATCTAGGCTCTATGGTATAGCTTATTGCTCCTAAGTCACAAACCTGTATGGCATGTTAATATGCTGAATACTATAAGCAATAGTAACACAATGCTAAGTATCTGTGTATTTAAATACATCTAAACATAGAAAAAGTAAATTAATAGTACAATATACAAGAAAAAATTAGTACACCTGTATTACCATGTTTTTACTGTAACATTTTAATTTTATCAACATTTAAAGTTTTTAACCATTTGATTCTTTTGTAATACCACTTGGCATAAAACACAAATGTATTGTACAGCTGTACGAAAGTAATTTCTTTCTTTGTCTCCTTATTCTATAAGCTTTTTACTATTTATTTATTCATTTATTAAGTAGAGATGAGGTTTGGCCATTTTGGCCAGGCTGGTCTTGAACTCTTAACCTCAGGTGATCCACCTGCCTCAGCCTCTCAAAGTGCTGGGATTACAGGCGTGAGCCACCACGCCCAGCCAAAAAATTTTTATATTTTTACTTTTTAAACATTTTTCTCAAAAAGAAGGAGACAAAACACACACATCAGCCTATGTCTGCCTAGGGTCAGGATCATCAACATGACTGCCTTCAGTCTCCACATCTTGTCCCATTAGAAGATCTTCAGGAGCAAAAACACACATGAAACTGTCATCTCCTAAGATAACAATGCCTTTGTCTGGATAATTCCTGAGGGACCTGCCTGAGGTTCTTCTTGAGGAGGTGTCACTCTTTTCAGAAATATGTCCATAGTGGCTTGCTTGGTTTAGTTCTTTTTTTCATTGTAGATTTGCTTGTAAGCATGTAATGCACCGTGAACATTCCTCTCTATTAATGAAAAGCTTTCAGCGTGAGGGGCCATGTCTTCTAACTTTATAAGGAGCTTGTTGAGGTCTGCAAAAGCTTCTGCTAAAGCATTCACTGTGAATTTTTTGGGGAGTTCATTTTCTTCTCTCACAATTTCCTTGCTTCTTCTTCAACTATTTGTTCCTGCTCCATCATAATCTTATGTGGTTCATCATTTACCAAGATGTTACGTGTCTCTTGACCACATATAACAAATTTTTAAAAATCCATTTATCTGTTGATAATGGTTTTATTATCAAGTTGTTTTCATATCTTGGTTATTGAGATCAATGCTGCAATAAACACGAAGATATATTATAGATATCTCTTCAAGATACTGATTTCATTTCCTTTGAATATTTAACCAAAAATGTATAACCTGAAGTGAGATGGCTGGATTGTGTAGTATTTCTATTTCTAATTTTGGAGGAACACGCATGCTCTTTTACATAATAGTGGAATTTACATTTCCATCAACAATGTGCAAGGGTTTCCTCTTCTCCACACCATCACCAACCTTTGTTACGTTTTTTTTTCTCTTTAGTAATAGCCATTCTAACAAGTGTGAGGTAATTATCTCATTTGCATGAGATAATTTTGCATTTCCCTAATGATTTGCATTTCCCTAATGGTTTTGATTTGCATTTCCCTAAGGATTAGTGATGTCGAGCACCTTTCCATATACCTATTGGTTACTTGTATGTTTTCTGTTTCCCATTTTTTAATTGGGTTATTTGATTTTTGCTTTTGAACTGTGTGAGTATCATATATATTTTGGATTTTAATAAAATCTTTATCACATACATGGTTTGAAAATGCTTTCTCCCATTTTGCAGGTTGCCCTTTCATTTTCATTGTTTCCTTTGCTGTGCAGAAACTTCCACTAGTTTATTTTTGCTTCTGTTGCCTGTGCTTTTGGTGTCATGTCTAAATAATCATTGCCAAGACCAACGTGAAGAAGTTTTCCCATTTTCTTTTAGGGGAAACTGTAAAACTCCAAAAAGAAATTTTAATACATTTTTTATGTAATATAAGGATCCAATTTCATTCTTTTGCATGTGGCTATCCAGATTTCCCAACACCATTTATTGAAGATACTATTGAAGTTACTATTGAATTTACTATTGAAGTTACTATCCAGATTTCCCAACACCATTTATTGAAGATACTATTGAAGTTTGATAACTGTACCTTTGTAATATAGTTTGAAATCCCAGCCAGTATCATGCTGTTTTGATAACTATACCTTTGTAACATAGTTTGAAATCATTGTGATGCTGCCATCTTAGTTCCTTTTCTTTTTTTCTTTTTGAGACAGGGTCTCACTCTGTCACCCAGACTGGAGTGCAGCAGTGTGATCCCAACTCACTACACCCTTGACTTCCCAGGCTGAGGGGATCTTCTAACCTCAGCCTCCTGAGTAGCTGGGACTATGGCTGTGTGCCACTATGCCCAGCTACTTTTGTATTTTTTGTAGAGACAGGGTTTCACTATGTTGCCCAGGCTGGTCTTAAACTCCTAGGCTCAAGCAATTCACCCGCCTCAGCTTCCCAAAGTGCTGGGATTATGCACATGAGCCACCAAGCCCAACCCCATCTTAGTTCTTTTTGCTCAATATTGCTTTGCTTATTAGGGGTCCTTTGCAGTTTCATACAAATTTTAGGATTATTTTTCTACTTACATGAAAAATGTCATTGGAGTTTTAATAGAGATTACATTGAATCAATCTGTAGATTGCTTTGGGAGACATGGACATTTTCACAATATTCTTTCAATTCATGCACGCAGGATATTGTTCTATTTATTTGTGTCTCCTTTAATTTTAATTTAATTTAATTTTTTAAGAGACAGGTCACACTATGTTGCCCAGGCTGGTCTTGAACTCCTGGGCTCAAGCAATTCTCCCCTTTGCAGTGTCCCAAAGTGCTGGGATTATAGGCATGAGTCACTGTGCCTAGCCTCTTCAATTTCTTTCCTGAATGCCTACAGTTTTCAGTGTTCAGATCTTTTACCTTATTAGTTAAGTTTATTTCTAAGTATTTCATTCCTTTTCATGTTGCTGTAAATGAGCTTGTTTTCTTAATTTTGAGGGGATTGTTCATTGTTTGTTAGTATATAGAAATGGTACTGATATTTTCATGCTGATTTTGTATCCTGCAACTTTACTGAATTTGTTTATTAGCTCTAACAGTTTTTGGTGGAGTATTTAGGGTTTTCTATACATAAGATAATGTCATCTGCAAACAGACAATATAACTTCTTTTTCAATTTGGGTGCTTTTTTTTCCTTTTCTTGCCTATTTGCCCTGGCAAGGACTTCTTGTAGTATGTTGAATAGAAGAGTCAAGAGTAGGCACACATGTCTTGTTTATGATCTTAGAGGAAAAGCTTTTAGCTTTTTTTCTTTTCTTTTTGCAGTTTTCTTCTGGGATACCTCACCTGTTATTCTCTTTGCTTCCTCAGCCTACATACACTGTTAGACTGGAGAGTTTCTTCTCAGCTATTCTTTAGGTCTATCTTCTCAGATCCTCCAAATCTATATTTTGACCCTCTCCCTGCCCTTACTAATTTTCTTTCAGAGTAGCAGCCTGCTGATTTCTATTCTACCAATTATCATATATATTTGGTTTAGAGTTTGATATGGTTTGGCTCTGTGTCCCCACCCAAATCTCATCTGGAATTGTAATCCCCACGTGTCAGGAGAGGGGCCTTGTGGGAGGTGATTGGGTCATAGAGTAGATTTCTCCCATGCTATTCTTATCATAGTAAATGAGTTCTCATGAGATCTGATTGTTTAAAAGTGTGTGGCATTTTCCCCTTCTCTCTCTGTCCTACTTTGCCATGGTAAGTTGTGCTTGCTTCCTGTTCACCTTCTGCCGAGATTGTAAGTTTCCTGAGGCCTCCTAGCCATGCTTCCTTTACAGCCTGTGGAACTGTGAGTCAATTAAACCTATTTTCTTCATAAATTTCGCAGTCTCAGGTAGTTCTTTATAGCAGTGTAAGAACAGACTAACAGAGTTATATGCATGCTTATCTGTTTAACATCTATCTCTCCCAGAAGGTTGGTGAAAGTAGAATAACCTATTTTGTTTATCCATGTTGGCCATAGTAGACTCACTGCCTGGCACATAGTATGTGCACATTGAATGTCTAATGAATAAATGAACAGATACTTTCATTGCACTGAGTGAAATCACATTGCATTATGGTTTACTTTGCTTTGTTTATTTTGTGTGTTTGTTTTTACATTATTGTTTCTTTCATTGTACCTTCCTGCTCTTAGAAAGCAGAAACCATGTGTTTTTGTATCATTTGTGTCAGGCACATAGATAAGTGCTTAAAGACATAACAATTTAAAAAATCCTCTAATGCTCTCCCAGTGCTAGTGCAGTACATATGCTGAGATTTTGCCAACTATTTGCTCTGAGGTGCCTAGGGCCTACCTTGGCATACATGGTTTATTTTCCACTTTAGTAGCTGAGCTAGGGAAAGAATCTCTGAGCTCATGCTGCTCTTGGTATCTTCTTCCCTGTCCTTGTTGGCAAGAAGGCAATAAATTCATGTTTCCTTTGTTGCCAGCTCTAAGCAGCACCTAATACACTGGAGCTGTGATCCTCAGATTGCACACAGGAGACTGCTGGGAAAACTTCCAACACCTGGGCCTCACACCAGTGTGATTACAGCATGACCTAGGTGGTGGGTACACCACTGAGGCGTTTTGAATTCTCCCAGGTGATTCTAATGTGCAGCCTGGGATAAGACAATTGGGTAAACAAACATGGCTGTGGCATCTTCTGGAGATGTTTTCGTAGAGTCTCTGCTGAAACTGGTCTAATTTTTGTGTTACAAACTTAAGCAGAGAAGCTTTGCTCCCAGGCTATGATCCATTTTTGTCATACACAAATGTGGAAGGAATAACCCCCTAAAGTCCCTGCGGCTTGGAAAACTTTGAAAGAGAAGTAGAACTTTGGGGCCTGGAGTTTCTCCTTTGATTTCCTACACTCTCTAGTCAGCAGAGCAGGCAGAATTAAATGAGGTGTGCAGCCTATGGCGCCAACGTGATTTGGAACTTGATTATTTGGGGAGTCAGAATAGTTACAATGGAATTGTCACCAGGTGAAACAGAAGTGACATTTATCTAGCCTTAGGCCTTTCAACCTGGGATTCTAGGTGCTGGTTCAATTTGCAGTCAGAAGGCCTAGGTTTGATTCTTAATATTAATACTTACCGTATATGTGATTCTGGGCAAGTTACTTAACTCTCTGAGCCTCAAATCTTTATTTGCCAAATGGGAAGAATAGTATATGTGTCACTGGATTTTCTTGTGAGGATTAAATGAATAATGTTTGTAAAATGATCGTACTGAGTACATAGCAAATACTCAACAAATGGTATCTGTTGGTAATAATAAAAGCAAATATAAGCTCTCGGCATACTTTACACGGCTAGGTTGTAGAGTCTGTGACAGTAGGAATAATTTTATTGGTGTTTCTACTCCCAACCCCTGCTGCATATCCTAATAACATGTATAAAATGGAATTGTTTCCTAACAATTGTTTTGTAATTGATGTAAAAAATGTTTAAATCAAGCTCGTCCAATCCGCGGCCTGTGTTGGCTTGGAATGCAGCCCAACACAAATTTGTAAACTTTATGAAAACATTATGAGTAGTTTTTGCAATTTTTTTTTTAAAGCTCATCTGCTATCATTTGTGTTAGTGTATTTTGTCTGGCCCAGTATAATTCTTCCAATGTGGCCCAGGGAAGCCTTTAAAGATTGGACACCCCTGGTTTAGATGAAGCGTTTGGGCCTTCCTACATATTGGCATAATGTAAATCCAACCAGTCTGTTTTATTAAGTTAGAAACATCCTTCGTTTTTTTTCTTTTTTCTTTTTTTTTGAGACGTAGTCTCACTCTGTCACCCAGGCTGGAGTGCAATGGTGCTATCTCTGCTCACTGCAAACTCTGCCTCCCAGGTTCAAGTGATTCTCCTACCTCAGCCTCCTGAGTAGCTGGGATTACAGGCGTGTGGCACCATGCCTAGCTAATTTTTGTATTTTTAGTAGAGACAGGGTTTAACCATGTTGGTTAGACTGGTCTCAAACTCCTGACCTTAGTGATCTGCCCACCTTGGCCTCCCAAAGTGCTGAGATTATAGGTGTGAGCCACCACACTGAGCTGGCAAATTCTTCTAATTAGAAGCTATACCTTAATTTCCCCCAATAGAAAGCAAGTGTGATGCATATAGGGTTGTCCTCACTAAATACTCTTCCCGTGACTTTCTTGATCACACAGACATTTGGACTCTCCCTGATGACTTTAGCTTTAACTCTCTGGCCGAGGACAGCCTATGTGTGGCTGAGTAGGGCTCTGTTCAGTCAATGATTTTCACCTGGCTGAACATTAAGTCACCTGAGAAGCTTTTAAAAATCCTGATGTCCGGGCTCCAGATTCTTTGAGGATGAGACTCGGGGATCGTGTCTAACTGAATGGTAGAGCCTGCAAATCTAAATACAATACTGCATTTCCTAGACTCCCTTATATTTTGGTTTTACAAATGACTCAGCTTTCTCCTAGCTGATGCACTCATGCAAGATTAGAAGAAGGACATGAACATTGTGAGACAAATGTAGTTGTGGAGGTGCTTTAAAAAAATTCTATAGCATCTGTTGCAGAGGGCCTAGTGTCTGGTTTCAGCTTTGTGGTTTCAGCTATTGAGAAGCAAATATTTATATTTAATTTCTGATAAAGATCACAGAAGTAGTAGTTTTGGTGCTAATTGGTAGCTTCTTGATCCCAGCTTCCTGATCACAGCATAGGCAGCAGCTGCCTAGGTAGGGAAGTTCCGCATTGTTTTGAGGGTCGTTCCTGGGAGCTCAGCTCAATTATGTTAGTTTTTTGAATAAGTCGCCTCATAGTGAATTCTAAGTTCCTTCATACTAAATCTTGCCAGAAGGAGTTCTTTTGTGTGCTCTGAACCTGGAGTAATGTAGAAATCGCTGCTAGAAGTAATTGTAGGCAACAAACATTTAGGGATGAGAATCTGGGGTGGATTCCATGACTTAGTTGGGTTTGAAGGCCCCTTAGGTTCCAGTAACCAGTAGAGGAGGGGCTACTGGTAGATCATGGCCAGGAGAAATGAAACTTTAAGTTACCTAAGTTCCAGGGTAAGGAATAGTGTCTATTGGACTCCTGGCTCTCATGGACTGAGTGCCTATATAGTTGGAGTAGGAATACAAGGACCATGGGGATGTGCTGGCTACTTACAACAGCATTTGAAAACTTAAAAAGACTTGGAATTTCAAATGTTCATTTTGAGGCTTAGAGAACTAGTGAGTTTCTTCTGCCCTAAAATAATCTCTTTTGTTGTTACAGAGTTTATATAATCAAAATCATCTGCAGTGTCTGGTGTGTGTGTGTGTGAGGGGGAGGGGGCTGAGGGAGTTAATTAATTACAACACAGGTGTATCTCACAGCCTCACCAGAACACCTGTGAAAGTTGAGCATTTATGAGAAGGAGTAGGTACCTGAAATTGGGAATTACCTCATTTGGGAGGATTTGGAGAACGCTGACTCTCTCAACCCTACTGGGTCTCCCTTGTACCAGGGGCCTATGTTTCTTGTGTCTTGGGATCTGCAAATACCCTCTTTCACCAAGCAGACACATGCCCATGAGACAGGGAGGGTGGTGTGGACATGGGGAGGAAGGTGCTTCCCTTCTGCTGCTGCCAATTGTGGCAGAGGCAGTGTGGTATTGGAACCAGCATTTGTGGCGCAGCTCCCTGATTCCTTGGCTTGTTTTCTGACATGGCAGAGGCTCTCTCGGAAGGTAAGTTCTAATGGGTCGTTTTAAAGTTGTTCTTGAAATCTCAGCCTTGAGCCTGCTCTTTTGGCATTACACATAATAATTTTTTTTTCTGTCTCAAGTAGCTAGAGCAGATTCTGTCTTCAGCAACTGAACCCAGATACAGAGGGATAACACATTAATTCATCATCAGCTTTTAAAATTCCAGCTCAAATTTCATGATTAAAGTCCTTTAAAGGTTTTAAAGGACCTGTTTTCTAGCCCCTAGAGAAATAGCTCCTCACAACCATAAAAGGCAGATGGATAGGTTCTGCTTGAATCCCACCAGGGATAAGTTTTTTTAGGCAACTCATTCTATTTTGAACAAATTCCAGCTATTAAAGAAATTAGACTTGTCCCCAGAACCTATTTGTAACTTGAGCCTGTTGATTTAAATTTCCTGTTAGCACATTGGTTTAGCTTTCTGCTTAGCTAAAAACTCAAATTCCTCCACATGATCCTTTTGTAACATGGTTCCCGATTCCTTAATTCTGCGTATAACTAGTTAAAATAGAGAGAGGAAAGAGGTGAGGGGGAGAGAAGAGTTATTCTTGGTGGGGATTGTGCAAGGTGTCTGCATGTGGCAGAATGTGCTGGTTTAAATCTTTACGTAGAAAAGCAAAGCCAAAAGAGGGCTAAAATATGTGATTAAAAACTTTGTTTAAAAGGAGTTTTGGTACAAGCTCATGTTTATTTCTATGATTCCAGCCTCCCTGGAACATTTTCTTATGATAATTTATCCTTCAACTATCTGTCCATCTTTGTGTGTAAATTAATGATTCTTGGGTGATATACTATGTTGACAGCATGAATTTTATTTTGTCCAATGGGTAGTCACCCATGTTAAAAAAGAGACAGGAAAGGGGAATATAAATTAAAAGCAAATCTTGAATAAGAAAGTATTAAACCGCATTCCCCTGTTTTTATTTCTCAAACTATCCGTATCATCAAAAATAGTTGTTCATATGTTTATTGTCTGCCTTCCTTCGTCAGAATGTAGATTCCAAGAGGGCAAAGACTTTGTTTTAATCTTCATTGTATCCTTGAAGCCTGGTCCATTTTGTCCTCTGTTTATACAGTGTAGATTCTCAAAATATATGTATGTTTTGAAGAGGATGGTGAAGGGAGATTGTGTTAGTGTTCTGCTGGGGCAATAACAAATTACCACAGATGTAGTCACTTAAAGCAACACATATTTATTATCTCACAGTTTGCATGGGTCAGGAATCTGGGCACTGTTTGACTAGTTCCTCTGCAGGAGCCTCCCCAGACTGTGTTCTCATCTGGAGGCTCATCTGAGAAAATATCCACTTCTGAGCTTACTGAGGTTGTTGGCAGGATTCATTGCCTTGCAGTGTGACTGAAGGCTTCAGCTTCTTAACGCATTATTGACTGGAGGCTATTCTCTGCCACATGGTCCTCCCACAGGCAATTCACATGTGGCTGTTTGCGTATTCTAGTAGGCTAAGACAGTCTTATATAATGCAACTTAATTAAAAAAGTGACATCCTGACACCTTGGCAGTATTCTCCTGGTGAGAAGCAAGGCACAGATTCTGCCCCAACTCAAGGGAGGGGATCGTACAAAGGTGTCTCGCTGGGGGTCACCTTAGGGCATATCTGCCATAGGAATCCAGGAAAGAATAGAAATGATCAGGGAGCCAGAGATGTGGCATTTTGTTTTTCAAGCATTTCTTCTGATAAAATTTACCCTCCAATTCAAAATCAGAATATCCTGCAGCTCATAGATTCAGATTAGGAAGCCCCCAGCCCCAGGCAGTTTAGAAATTCCCAGGGCCTGTAATTGGTGGATTTGCTTAATGATTCGCATTGTTTGGAATCTCTTTCTGGGTTTTAGTTTCTCTCTGGTGAAGAAGAAATTTCAAGAGAGAGCATTAGACTAGATTTGGGTGCCTTACTACTTACGAAGTAGAAGAGTCTTCGTTAACAAGATGGGTAAAATTTTAAACTGAGAATTTAGAGCATCCAACAGGCTTGCCTGCAATGTCCCTGAGTCGATAGCTAAGAGGGTAGATTATATATACATATTTGAAAATCACAAGAGAAATAACAGAACAAATTGACTATACTTACATCAGAGGAGCCTGTGAAAGACCTAACATATTCAACTGAACCTAAGACATCATCAGTTGTTAGACATGTTATCATTTATATGCCCTAAGGAATAAAAAGCAAAGTGCTGGAAATTTAACAATGACAAGTCACTAGTTAGAAAACACATCACTATTTCAGAGATATTAGTACAAAAAATGTATGGCTTAGGATTGAAGACTACAATTGGTTTTTCAGAGTAAACGTATCTAGAATTGGTATTACCTCCATGAAGCCCTGATTCTCAGCAGAGTTGAGGCCCAGAAGACCTAGAAATATGATACTTATTACTCTGCTGTCACCAGAAAAATAAGTCATTACAGATGGAAATGTCTTTAGGAGTCATGTAACCCAGCCTCCCTCCTAGGGAAGGGACAGATGGCCTGCCAGCCTCTGCCTAAATATTCTGAGACTTGAGGAACTCACTTCCTCACACAATATCCTGTTTCATTTTGGGTTATATTTATATCAGGTGATGGGATCCCAGTTGAAACCGATATAACCCATGCTTATATAGATCTGACTCTGTATGTAAATATATGGGCGGTTAACAGAGTAGGTGTCACCTGTGGAATGATAAAATCAGAGTCCTGTAGACCCTTACCCTGAGAGGAGAGGACTTCAGGCTGACAACATGTGCCAATGACAGTGGCCCAGTTTATTCATTCATTCTTTCATTCAGTGAAAGTCCCTACCATGCGCCAAGGTCTAAATCAATGAGAGACACAAGTTCCCAGTGTCCACTCCTCACAACTCCCCCCTCCTCCAACTCCAGTGTGAAAAACACAGAAGCATGCTCTAATTGGACAGGTTTCGCTTGGATGCCTGCATGTGGTCCAATCAGCCACCCCCAATGTGGCTGTGACGTAGTACAGACACTGTCACTTGTCTTTCCCTCCTGTGGGACCATCACACAGCAGGTGTTTTGGGTCCCTCTGTACACTACACTGCTGGATATCACCTGGGGATGCACCATGACACACTGCTTTGCCTTTGACCTCAGAGAACCAGATTGAGAGTGAGAGCAGAAGGGGTGAAAAATAATTATGCCTCAGACTATTTTTATTAATCACAGCAGAGACACCCTTGATGAATTGCCCCAAATAGTTGGGGATTATTGCAGTACAGTGGGACCTTCTTTGATGTTTCCATCACAGAAATCTGAGGGACAGAGCTAGTTACACATTATTTGCCATTGTTAACGAACCCTGCTTTGACCACCAGTGAAGAAATCTATGGAGAAACACAATTATATTTTTACCAGATGCACTCATGATAACCTGCAACATGACAGTGGTTCTTAATTAGTCATTAATAAAAAATTAACATTTTATTTAAACTTTAGTAATATATTAATAAAGTGCTAGTGTGTTTTATGAATTCACATTTGTCCATAATCTCATTCTTCTCTGGTATAATTAATGAGACAATATTTAAACCCTTAAGAGAGAGCTATGAATAGCTGTCTATGCTTAAATTAGATTTTAGGAATGGACAAGTAGACTTATTCCAAAGTCTGTGCCGATGACTTGTTGATGGTCATTGAAAAACTGAATGAAAACTAAACCATTTTCTTTTGAAAATTAATGTCATCTTTTTTTATTTTATCATAGATGAAGTTAGATATATGGACAGGACGAGAACAATTTCCAAATTCATTGCAGTGCTCACTGTTAAAGCATGTTTTTTGACTGATGCATTTCCAGGTTGATTTACGTTGATTATCGGCATCTCATAATTTTATTAACCCTAAAACATTTTTACTCTTGGCATTTCTAATTGTCCTTTCCTTTCTTCATCATTCTCTGTCTTGGTATTGTAGCATTTCATTTTAGAGAAATAGTATATTTCATTTATTCCACATTGTTATATTAATGTTTTTCTTTCAATGTTGTTATGTTGCACTTTTCCCTCTCCCTCATGAGCTACATCTATAGAAGCTTCATGTACAAACGAATCTCTATTCTTAATAAACTCCATGATCTGCCTTCTTTTATCTGAGTTCAGGCCCTCATCATCCTTTACGACAATGATTGTAGTAGCCTCTCTCTTCACTCCACCTTCTTCTTTCTCCCAGAATACTCCTGACAGTATGTCATTTGCTTACCACTCTTCAATGGCTTCTCACTAAGTTTTAAATGAAAGCCTAATTTCCTTCCTGTGGCATGAAGCCCATCCTGCTGACGGGTGACTGCTTCTCCTGCAGCTCCCTCAAATCCACTCTATTCGGGCTGCACAACCTTGCTGCCTATTCCAGAATCAACCCTCCTGGCAGGGCCTCTCTGCAACTGCATGTGCCATTCCTTGGTAGAATGCTAAGTCCTCTACAGTGTGCAACTGGTACGCTGAACAATTTCCTACTCACCTTTCCCACCTCAGTTCAGGGTCACCTTCTCTGTGAAACTTTTCAGTACCCTCTGAGCCCAGGCAGATTGGCTGTATCCTCCTGTTTGTTTGGTAAATGTGTTTTTAAGTGCCTTTTTTTCTAGACTGTGAACTTCTTAAAAGCAAGGAGTGTGTCTCTATTTCTATTCCCAGAGTCCAGCACAGTACTTGGCCCAATTCAGATTTTTCAAATAAATGAGGAAAACAATAATATAGTATAAGAAAAAAGGATTTGTTTTGTAAATGATAGATAACATGACTTTTGATTTTTGTGTGTTTTTTTTTGTTTCAGTGAGAGTGACTTGCCTTCCCAGCTGTGCTGTGAGTTTCATGTGGACAGGGACCGTGTTTTACACTTGGTTGGTTCCCACTTGGCCCTTACTAGAGTGTTGAGTACATAACAAAATCCCAGTAAATATTGTTTGGTCATTGAAGAACTAAATGCAGCGTATATTCCGATCACTTATATTTTACCTATATAATGTTTTCTTATTAAAATAAGGGTATGATAAATTAGCAATAATAATGTACTAATTACATGAACAAGGTCATATATGGGGACATGTGTAGCAAGGCTCAAATACCAAGTTCATTCCCCTTCAGTGGAGCCAATGCCACATGGCCACTAGGTGACGCTCGTTAGTCCAATCTTTCTCCAGCAACCAAGGATCTAGGAGAGTTGCACCTGCCAATCAGGAGGTCTTGAAACTTTCTTCTGGTGTACTCACTCATTTTAACATTTTTTCCTCCTTAAAAACAGAAAAGCTAACAAAACCATGTGTCTTCACTGTCAGTCTACACACAATCTTATGAGTATCCTTTAGTTTTTCTTTTTCTCTCCAAGAGAGACTATTCTTCTTTCCAATGATATAAAAATGACATAGGATGGAATCCTTTAAAATCCAAAATCTCATCAGTTTATTAGCCCAGTGTCCATCAATAGTTAAAAATAGTGCTTTAGAGCAGTGATTCCCAAAGTGTGGTTCCCAAGGCAGCAGGAATCAGGATTATCCAGAAACTTGTTAAAGATGTACATTCCTGGGCCTCATCCCAGACTCACTAATTCAGAAACTCTAAGGCCACAGTCATCTGTGTTTTAACAAGCTCTCCAGGGGATATTAATTCTGATGCATGCCAAAGTGTGAGCACCAATGCTTTAGACCTTTAACAGTCATACCACAATGCTAGAGCAAGACACAATCAGGTCTCATGGCTGCCAGAAAAAAACATGGAGAACAGTCATTAGGAGACAAGCTTTGAAGCCAGAGTCGGTGTGCATTCACATCCTGTCTCCACTGCTCACTTGTTTTGTGACCTGGAACAATGTACTCAGTTTCCCCATGGCTCAGATTCCTCAGTTCCTCATCTCTATCACTAAGATCACAGTTGTACCTACCTAATAGAGAGGGTTGTTGTAAGGAATGAATGAATTCCTATTCATAAGTGCTTACAACAATGTCTGGCACAGAAAGCGTGCTATGTAAGTGGTAAATAAACTTTTTTTTTGAGACAGGGTTTCACTCTGTTGCCCAGGCTGGAATGCAGTGGTACAGCAGCCTTGAACTCCTGGACTCAAGCAATCCTCTGGCCTCAGCCTCCCCACCATCTGGGACTATAGGCACGCATTATCATAACTGGCTAATTTTTACATTTTTGTTTTGTAGAGATGGGGGTCTTAAACTCCTGGCCTCAAGTGATCTGATCCTCCCGCCTTGGCCTCCCAAAGTGTTGGGATTACAGAGATGAACCACCATGTCTGACAAAATAAGTGAAATTTAAGCCAAAGGTTTCAAGAAAAATGTTCCAGGATAGGCCACCATGAGAGAGATACAGAGCAGGTGGGCGGAGCAGGGCAAACCCCTTGAGGAGAAACCTTCGCTACTCCCTGCTGGTGACTACCGCCTATGTATTGGGTCAGAGCAGTTCTCCCAGAAGCTGAGGCACCAGATGCAGAGTACAGAAATCTTTATTGCAGCAGGATGGACAGCGATGCTGTTCTGATTGCTGGAGGAGAAAGCATCAAGAAATGCAGTTATGCTTCACCAGCACCTGGCAGGTGTCTGAGATCCTTGGGCAGTGATTTGGCTAAACCTCAGATTTTGGAGCTTTCATATGTATTGCTTTCTTAAAAAAATCAATGGCAATATCATCTAGGCACTAACATCCATTCCTGTTGGTTGGTAGTATATTCTCTATCAGTTGGCAGATTTGATGTATTTTAATCCAGCCTTTAGCTTTCTCTAATCTCATTTCATCAATCCTCCTCTGCTTAGACACGTCTGCCTTCTTTTGGCAGACATGGCAGGTTTTTCATTTCCCTCATGTAAATGACTTGTTTATTACAGTAGTGGTCCCTGGTCTTTTGAAACAGCTTACAGATATCCTCAAATAGAGCTCAGAAAGGGCTTCATGAATAATAATGCCCGAGTAAACCTGAGATGAGTTTGGATGCTGCCTCTTTGAAATTCATGCATCATCCTAAGTGCTGTCATTTAAACAGAAAGTGCAGAAGGCTTCCTGTGAAGGCTGAGTCTAAAATATGCTTTTGTTACAAAACTTATTTCAGCACAAAACAAACAAACGGCGGAAAGCAAAGGTGGGAGTAGGTGATTCCTGGTATGTGTTTTACTTGAGCATAAAATTTGTTTTTCTGATTGTATTGATTCTTTTCACAGCCCCTGGTTTTAACTTTTTAATTTGCATTTCTCTTTCTGTTAAATATTCCTCAGCTTCCTTGTATCTAGACTGTGAATTTATAATCTGAAGATGAGGAGATGGCTATCCAGAGTGAGTTATCTCTCACTTTTGTTTTCGTTTGTCTTGGGAGACAAAAGAGGATTGTCAGGTGTGTTTGTATTATGGACTTCAGCTTCTGTCTAGATCACAGGTTCTCCAGCTTGGCTGCACATTGTAATCACTTGGAAACTGTTGAAAAATACTGATGCCTGGGATCCATCTAAGATCTTCTGGTTTGGGTACTTCCTGGACATTGGGACTTTTCAAAGACACCCAGGTGATTCTAACATGTGACAAACTTTGAGCGACTTGTGCCTATTATGTTAACTCCATGGATTTGGAGATGGCCAGTCATTTCTGGAGAATGTGTCAGATGAACAACCGAAGTTTTTCCGGTGAGGGGGTTGAGTAGCTTCTTAGGGGAGAATCCATCCCTAAGGAGGAAGGAGCCAGGCAAACCCAGGTACAAAGGCCATGAGCTCTGCTTTTGGGAGTATTCACTTCACTCTGTGCCTAGTGTCACAGTTGCAAATCTTAGACCTAGGGAGACAGAGGACTGTGAACAGAAATGACAAGTGTTTTCCAGTAAAAGCTCAAAGCATTGGGTTCCAGCAGAACTAGTAACAGTGTGTGACATAATTGGAGTGAGGAAGGTTCCTCTCTGTTTTGCTTCAGACCGTGGAACACATCAGGCCTCCCAAAGGCTGGAGAATAGCAGTGTAAGTTGTCCATTGACTCACAGTGACCTCCAGCACAGACAGCAGAGGCAGAGTAGAGTAGAGAGATCTGCACTGTGGGGTCTGCAGGAGCCTGGGTGGTATCTAACAGATATGCTGGGAAGACAGCAGATTTGTCAGGGTTCTGAGGTGATCTACATGAGCAGGCAACAAAATGACAAAATTTGCTTGGATTCCATGTGTATATCTATTTACCAGCAGGTAAGGCCTGAGGACTCAGGGCGTAGTTTTTCTGTATAACTGAGGATGCAAGCATATAACTATACTGCTTTAAATTAGAAAATCAGAATGCTACCTTTCTGACCACATTGGTTTAGTTCCCCTTAAGAATGGTTAGACTTAATGGTATGCCTTTTGTCTGACTCAGGGAAATGGCAGCACAAAGAGGATTTTGCCATTGCTGTGGAATTGCTGTGAAAGGAATTGTTCATTATATTATTCAGTGGTCCTCATAAAGTCCCATGTGATGAATTCCTTTCAGAATTCAAGGGTGAATTTATTTGAAATGATTGGCATGCTTCAATTTATGAGATAATAAGAACTGTGTAACTCATTACATGTCATACCTTCTCCTCAGCAGTCAGGAATTTTACAATCAAATAGGCTGCTTGTAATAAATATAACCTCTGGTGTTAACAACATTGAATCCTCTTTTCTATTATGGTTTTTAGTTTTTGCATGTTAATCTCTTGTTTTAAACACTCTAAAATACTTTTTTAAAAGAAGCAAAGGGAAAACAAAAATCTCAGTTTACTAGAATCCAATTAAATATTTTTCCTTTGTGGTACAATTTATGCAATTATCTGCACATATTTAAAGTATTAATATAATATCTGATAAGTTTTGACATGTATATACCTGTGATATTGTAAAATACATATTTGTTCTTTCATCTATTTCTTGGCATCCAATTCCTGAAATCCTTAGAATCTCTAAAGTGATGTCTTTTTGTATGCTTATGTTGTTTTGACTAATGCCTGGCAGTCCCTAGGTAGCTTCAGGATTGGGGGTGGTTACCAAAAAGACCAAGTCATGATTAAAGGTTGGGACTTCCAGCCCCACTCCCCTTTCCCCAGCCTGGGGTTAAGGGAGAGAAGAGAAGTGTCTAAAAGTTAAATTGATCACTAATGGCCAATGGTTTAATGAATCATGTGTATCCAATGAAGTCTCCGTAAAAGATCCAAGAGGATGGGGTAAGGAGGGCTTCCAGCCTTAAGCCTCACATGGAGCAGACACCTGTGCTGGCACCTGGAGCTGCTTGCCCAGCAGCAGCAGTCTGTGTGCCTGGCTGTACACAGTGGCCAGGCCCCGTGCTCACTTACCCACACGCCCCTCACCACTCCACACCTCCCTCACCCTTGGCAGGTGTGGGATATGGGCAAGTAGCATGATCTGAGTACAGCCTGCTGAGCTGAGTGGGTCCAACGAGCCCAGTGGGCACGAGCAATACTCAGGCGGAAGACACTGCCAGCCACAGAGGTTTCTGGCTGGTAAGCAACACCCCAGGGGTCCTGTGACACTAACTGGTATGTAATGGTATGATATTATAGTTTTGGCTAGCATTTCCCTAATGAGTAATGGTGTTGAACTTCTTTTCATGTGTTTATTTGCAATTCATATACTTTGGTGAAAAAGCTGTTCAAATCTTTTGACAGTCTCAAATATTGAGTTGTTTTCTTATTGTTTTGAGTTCTTAATATATTCTTGGATACACGTCTTTTATTAGATACGTGATTTGGAAATCTTTTCTCAAAGTCTAACTCTTGTTTTTTCACGAATCTGATTCATCAGTTCACCGTTTAAGCAACCCTAGCGCAGTCCAGGCCTGGGAGACTGTGAGAGGTGATGCTTAGAATTATGTCCCTGAGAGTTTGCAACATCTGCAGGCATCATCCTGCTCTGCAATCCTGTTCACTGAATGTCTTGGGCTAGCATAACCTATTTACAAATAAGGTCACATTCTGAGGTACTAGCAGTTAGGATTTCAACACATGAATGAATATTTGTGGGACACACCTCAACTCATGGCAATAGGCAATTGCATGTAGTTCAACCTAACAAAAACTTAGCTCAGTCTCCCTGCTTTTAGTTCCTGACTTCCTCATAGCTGCTTCTTTGGATTGGCTGGACAATTCCAGATGAGTCACTTTTCTGGGTTCTGTGGAAGGCTACTTTAAAATGCAAATGTTTTTAGAATGATGCAGAGCTGTGGAGAACTCAGAACACAAAAGTGGTTGATAGATTGTTCCACACACTTGGGGTGCAAGGAAAAAACATATTAGTCCGTTTTACAAATAAAATTAGGTATAGCCCTGTGCCTGTGTTAGCAAGAAATCCAAGGTCAATGAGGACAACTCTGCCACCATTCTCAGGTCTTGCAATATGTTCAATTGCCTGCAATTCATGATGCTCTTGGTTTTTGTTCTCTTCCATGCTGCTCCTATTGAGCTTGACTCTCCTTACTCTGCCAGCATGGGGAATCCCATAGTATTTGTAACTGACACTGGTAATTGTTTGCCTAATATCCATTTCTTCTTCTTACTTGCCATTGTAGCCCTGATTTTGTTTAGGGTGACCATGTGCCCAGCCCTAGGTGTCCATCACAGCTAGACTAGGTCATGTGACCTAACCCTGATATAAAGGAAGAGTGCTGTGAGAGCTTTTGGAAAACTTTTTGTTTTGCTGTTAGAAAGAACAGATGGAGCTGGTATCTTTCCCTCTTCGTTCCTACCTTGAATATGGACATGATACTTAGAGTTTGGACTGTCATTATGTGATCACATGAAGGACTATATTTTTGCATTTGTTTGTCAGCAAAGGGAAAGACAGGACAGTATGACTGATTTGTTGAAATTGAGTTGTTTTTAAAAATCTTTGGTCTGCTGGTAACCATGATTATTCAGTTTTTTATAAATTCAGTTTAGTGTCAAGACAATAGAATTTGGATTTAGAACTCCCGGGTTTGAGCCATGGCGCTATCGTTTACTCATGTGAAAACTGGACAAGCCACTAACCTCTTTGAACCTTCATTTCCCCATCTGTGAAATACGAAAATGTTGCTTGGTATTCAGATGAATTGTGGAAAAAATGATTGTACAGAAAAATAACTGGTATAATTTTCATTAAAAGAATTTGTGGATGGTAAGGCTTCATGTAACCATTACTGTTTTGCCATATCTAATTGTTACGTCAAAAATAATTATTTTGCAGTTGGGAAAACTATGAGATTGAATGACAGCTCATAGGCACTGAGAGATTCTTTGCATCAGTTACAGTTCTTAGATCTTTACTCATTAACTCAATCATCACAACTACCCTGTAAGGTGATTAGTATTTAGAGTCCATTGTAGAGAGGAGGAAACTGAAGCAAACTAGGCTAATCCTCTTTAAAAGGTTAATTCCCTACCCCACACAAGACCCAAATCATTTGTCTTCTTCTCTCTCTACAGAACACTCTCCCCAAATCTATTTTCTAACACTTCTATGTGATGTCAGAGAGTGATTTCTCTCCCCTTCCTTTACAGTCTTTTCCCCAGGGCTCTAGATCCCTTCTCGCTGTGTCTAATTAAAACCCTCACTGTCCTGAATTCTCTCACTCCATATTGTCCTTGGGTTCCCATATTTATAGGTTTAGTTTCTTACCCATTCAGAAATTCACTGGAGTTCATTAAAAATAGGAAAACTGCTTGACTCTGCTGTTTCTTTTATCTCTTTCCTATTTGTGCTAATTCTTTTTCCTGTCAAATCATACTGAAAGCAAGTCTATAATTAGACTTAATTAACATTTCTTTTTAACTCCTGAAATCTGTCTCCTAATCTCTCCTGCTCAAACACTGTATGGCAGCACATCTCTTTGGCAATCTTCTTGAATTTCTTTCGCTGCAAGATTAGCAACCTTTTCTATCTCCTAGCTGTCTCCACCTATCTCAGACTTCAGATAGTGTCAATCAAGCTTGACTGAAATCACACAGTCCTGGGGTCTTTCTCTCTTAACTTGCACTTATTTTGTGTTTGATTCAATTGCCTTCTATCCCACTGAGTTACTCTCTATTCCCTTATTCTGTTTTATTATATTTTGAGAAATTATTACCACTTGAAGTGATCATATATTTCTCTTTTCTGACTGCTATAAAAATCACCTTCTTTCTTCAGCTAGTCTATCTCTATAACATTTATTTATATAAAGGGTGCACTGAGGGGGTAGAATGAAAAATAACTGCTTCTAAGTTTCTAGCTGGAGAACAAATGTCTCTTGGATCAAATCTTTTGGTCTTTTGAGGATCACTTAAAGACTTCCTTGCATGTTCTCTTTGTTACTGCTAGCGGTTCTGGAGATGTCAGAGAACACAGAGTGTGGGAGGAAAAATAGATAAGCAATGTGGCAATTAATGAAGGTACTAAAAGTGAAGGCTCCCTTCTTACTGAGACTCAGCCAGATCGAAAGCTGGTGGAGGAAGAAGTTTGAAGTAGGAAAAGAGATTGAGCCTTTGGTATCGGCATGGATTGGAGTCAGGAGGCTGTTGAAATAGGGCACATGAGTGATATTAGGTGAGGGAAGAGAAGAGAGAAGAAGGCATTGGCTACAGAGGAGATAAGAAGTGGTTGACATCAAAGAATACTATAAACACCTCTGTGCACATAAACTAGAAAATCTAGAAGAAATAGATAAATTCCTGGAAACATACATCCTTCAAAGACTGAATCAGGAAGAAATTGAATCCTTAAATAGACCAATAATGAGTTCTGAAACTGAGACAGTAATAAATAGCATACCAACCAAGAAAAGCCCAGGACCAGATGGATTTACAGCTGAATTCTACCAGAGGTACAAAAAGGAGCTGGTACCATTTTTTTTTTTCTGAAACTATTCCAAACAATTGAAAAGGAGAGTCTCCTTTTTAACTCATTTTATGAGTCCAGCATCATCCTGATACCAATACCTGGCAGAGAAACAAAACAAAAGAGAGAAAACTTTGGACCAATATTTCTAAGAACATCAATGCTAAAATCCTCAATAAAATGGAGGCAAACAGAATCCAGCCACACATCAAAAAGCGTATCCTCCATGATCAAGTTTTCATCCCTGTAATGCAAGTTTAATTCAACATACACAAATCAATAAATGTAATTCATCACATAAACAGAACTAAAGACAAAAGCCACATGATTATCTCAATAGATGCAGGTAATACCTTCAATAAAATTTAACATCTTTTCATGTTCTCAATAAACGGGGTATTGAAGGAACATACGTCAAAATAATAAGAGCCATATATGACAGACCCACAGCCAATATCATACTGAATCGGCAAAAGCTGGAAGCATTCCCCTTGAAAATCATCATAAGACAAGGATGCCCTCTCTCACCCTCCTATTCAACATAATATTGGAAGTTCTGGTCAGGCCAGGTGGGCAAGAGAAAGGAATAAAACATATTCAAATAGGAAGAGAGGAAGTCAAATTATCTTTGTTTGCAGATGGCATAATCCTATATTTAGAAAAGTACATTGTCTCTGTCCTAAAGTTTAAGCTGATAAGCAACTTCAGCAAAGTTTCAGGATACAAAATCAGTATGCAAAAATTGCTAGCATTCCTACACACCAACAACAGGCAAGCAGAGAGCCAAATCATGAATGAACTGCTCTTCACAATTGCTGCAAAGAGAATAAAATACCTAGGAATACAGCTAACAAGGGAAGTCAAGGACCTCTTCAAGGAGAACTACAAACCACTGCTCAAGAAAATCAGAGAGGACACAAACAAGTGGAAAAAATATTCCATCATCATGGATAGGAAGAATCAATATTGTAAAAATGGCCATAGTACCCAAAGTAATTTAAAGATTCAATGCTATTCCCATCAAACTATCAATGACATTCTTCATAGAATTAGAAGAAACTACTTTAAAATTTATATGGAACTAAAAATGAGCCCAGATAGCCAAGACAATCCTAAGCAAGAAGAACAAAGCTGGAGGCATCACAGTACCTGACTTCAAACCGTGCTACAAGGATACAGTAAGCAAAACAGCATGGTACTGGTACAAAAACAGATATGTAAACCAATGAACAGAATAGAGAATCCAGAAATAAGACCACACACCTACATCCCTCTGATCTTCAACAAACCTGACCAAAATAAGCAATGGGGAAAGGATTCCCTATTTAATAAATGGTGCTGGGAGAACTGGCTATCCATATGCAGAAAATTAAACTGGAAGACTTCCTTACACCATATAAAAAAAATAATTCAAGATTAAAGAACTAAATGTAAAACCCAACACTATAAAAATCCTTGAAGAAAATCTAGGCAATACCATTCAGATTATAGGCATGAGCAAGATATCACGACAGAAACACCAAAAACAATTGAAACAAAAGCAAAAATTGACAAATGGGATCTGATTAAACTAAAGAGCTTCTGCAAAACAAAAGAAATGATCATCAGAGTGGAGGACAGACAACCTACAGAATGGGAGAAAATTTTTGCAATCTATCCATATGACAAAGGTCTAATATCCAGAATCTATAAGGAACTTATACAAATTGACAACAAAAAACAACCCCATTACTAAGTGAGCAAAGGACATGAACAGACACTTCACAAAAGAAGACATTTATGCATTTATAAAGATACATGCATGCATATGTTCATTGCAGCACTATTCACAATAGTAAAGACATGGAATCAATCCAAATGGCCATCAGTGATTGAGTGGATAAAGAAAATGTGGTACATACACACTACAGAATACCATGCAGCCATAAAAATGAATGAGATCATGTCCTTTGCAGGAACATGGATGGAGCTGGAAGCCATTATTCTCAGCAAACTAATGCAGGAACAGAAAACCAAACACCATATGTTCTCACTTATAAGTAGGGAGCTGACTGATGAGACCACATGGACACATGAGGGGGAACAACACACACTGGGGCCTGTTGTGGGGGCCAGGGGAGGGAGAGCATGAGGAAAAATAGCTAATGGGTGCTAGGCTTAATACCTAGGTGATGGGTTGATCTGTGCAGCAAACTACTATGCACACGTTTACCTATGTAACAAACCTGCACATTCTGCATGTGTACCCCTGCACTTAAAAGCTGAAGAAAAAAACATTGTTGATTTTGGAATGTATTTAGAGGGTAATGCAAATGAGATTTGTAGTTGGTTTGATATGGGGGTTAAGGGAAAGAGAGGAATGAAATATCCTCCGTTTTGGGGTGTGAGCAATAATGATGTTACTAATGAGGGAGGAGCAGGTTTGGGGATAAATCAATATTTGTAGATGTGATGCTTGAAATTTTTTTTTTTTTTTTTTTTTTTGCAGAGACAAGGGGATGTAGAAATGTCTTTTGCATAGAAGGGGGATGTAGAAGAAGCTGTCTTTTTTTGGCTGGAAGGATTTCTTCCTTCTTTAGATTTAAAAAGCTTTCTCCTGGTCTGTGTTTTCTGGTATATAAAAGGCATAAAAGGCTCTGTAAACCAGGTGAAATGAGGGGTGGTGTAGGTTGGTTGGTAAGGCTTCCCATATTCAGCACACGTATATAATTTATCCTATACTGATTTCCTAATCAGAGATGGCAAATGATTTCATGTTGACTTCCAAACTAAAAAAAATAGTCCTCATTAACTATTTTATGTGCCATGAATGAAAAAGTAATAAATCAATATGATATACTGTAAAATGTTTAATAGAAGTACATTTTCATCACTGTTTCTAATAAAAATAATACAAAGGTTTTATCAATATTGATGACATAATTTTTAATTTGTTTTACTGTGTAAAATTGTTCTCATCTTTCGGGAACAAAGCAAAATTATTTTTGACTTGATACAATTTGTAATAGAGAACAGCCCTTCAGAAAAATCAGTTATTGAAAAAAATGATCAAATAAAAAATCATATTCTTTAGGAGCCATGGAAAGTATTAGGTCATAAGTTTGGAGAGGACAGATACTGCAACCATAACCTACAGACAATACAGAAAGTGACTCTACTGATGTCACTCTACAACCTGTAGGTAACATTCTGGGTTATTTCACAATTTTATCTGCATGGTCTTTAACTGCATTCCAACTTGCTTAAATTCATGAATGCATAGAAAAGTTATTTTGGTCTTTTTTACTTTTCAAAATTTGGAAAAATAGAACAGCTTTAAAAGCAAATTCACTATTCAGAAATTAATCCATGTAATTGACAAACATATGTTATGTACCTATGTGCCATAGTCTGGGCCAAACACTGAGTACACACAGATGATGGGAAACAACAAGATCAAGACTTTGTAGAGATTATGTGATAGTTGTGGGTTCAAATATAAACATATGATGCAAATATTATATAAACTGCTTACAAATGTTAACTTATCTATTTCATGTATTTTTAAATATTGGAAAACAATTTCTCATATTTTTCTGGTGGATAGGTCTGTGATTTGATTCAAAATATCTGTGCAGATAATATGTAATTGATATAAAGTATATAACACATGAGGATTTATCTTTTTCAAAATACTGGACTGCAAACTACAATTAGTTCAATCACATATATCTTTTCTGTTTGCTTTTTTAGCTCTAAATTTTGAGGTTCAACTTGACAGCCTGCATAATTAATTTTTAAAATAATTTCAACTTTTAGATTTGGGGGTACATGCACCGGTTTGTTACATAGGTATTCTGTGTGTGTGATGCTTAGGTTTGGGATATGAATGATCCCGTCACTCACTTCATAAGCGTAATACCCAACTGGTAATTTTTCAACCTTTGTTCCCTTCCAATCCCCACCAGTAGTCCCTGGTGCCTATTGTCATCTTTAGGTCTGTAAGTATCCAATGTTTAGCTTCTACTTATAAGTGAGAACATGCAGTACTTGGTTTTGTTTTCTGGCATTAATTTGCTTAGCATAGTGACCATGTTGCTTTGCATAAGCATCCATGTTGCTCCAAAGAACTTGAATTCATTCTTTTTTATGGCTGTGTAGTATTCCATGGTGTATTTTTTACTGCATTTTCTTTATCCAGTTCACCATTGATGGGCATCTAGGTTGATTCCACATCTTTGCTATAGTAAATAGTGCTGCAGTTTACATGAGTGCATGTATCCTTTTGGTAGAATGATTTGTTTTCTTTTGGCTATATATCCAGAAACGGGATTTCTGGATTGAATGGTAGTTCTGTTTTAGGTTCTTTGAGAAATCTCCAAACTGTTTTCTACAGTATTTGAATTAATTTACATTCCCACAACAATGTATAAGCATCCCCTTTTCTATGCAGCCTTGCCAACATCTGCTGTTTTTTGACATTTTTGTAATAGCCATCCTGACTTATGTAAGATAGTATGTCATTGTGGATTTGACTTGCATTTTCCTGATTATTAGTGATGTTGAACATTTTTTCATGTTTATTGCCCACTTGTATATCTTCTTTTGAAAAGTGCTGGTTCTTGTTCTTTGTTCACTTTTTAATGGGATTGTTTATTTTTTGCTTGTTAATATAAGTTCCTTATAGAGTCTGGATATTAGACCTTTGTCAAATGCAGTTTGTGGATATTTTCTCCTATTCCGTAGGTTGTCTGTTTACTCTGTTGATGATTTCTTGCTGTGGAGAAGGTCTTTAGTTATTGGGTCTCATTTGTCAGTTTTCGTGTTTGTTGCAATTGCATTTGAGACTTAATCATACATTCTTTCCAAGGCCAATTTCCAGAATAATGTTTCCTAAGTTTTCTTCTAGGATTTTTATAGTTTGAGGTCTGATGTTTAAACTTTTAATTCATCTGAGTTAATTTTTTTTTATTTGGTGAAAGATAAGAGTCTAGTTTCATTCTTCTGCATATAGCTAGCCAGCTATTCCAGCACCATTTATTGAATAGGAAGTCATTTCTCATTTGCTTATTTTGTCTAAGATCAGATGGTTATAGGTGTGTAGCTTTATTTCTGGATTCTCTATTCTGTTCCATTGGTCTATGTGTCTGTTTTTATGTCAGTACTATGCTGTTTGGGTTACTGTAGCCTTATAGTATGGTTTAAAGTCAAGTAATATGATGCCTCCAGCTTTGTTCTTTTTGCTTAGGAGTTGTTTGGCTATTTGGGCTCTTTTTTGGTTCCATATGAATTTAGTTCCACGGGAATTTTAGATTCTTTTTTCTAAGTATGTGAAAATTTATATTGCTAGTTTAATAGAAATAGCACTTAATCTGTAGATTGCTTTTGGTAATATGGCCATTTTAACAATATTGATTCTTCCAATCTATGAGCATGGAAGATTTTTCCATTTGTTTGTGTCATCTATGATTTCTTTAAGCAATGTTTTGTAGTTTTCCCTGTAGAGATCTTTCACCTCCTTGGTTAAATGTATTCCCAGGTATTTTATGGGTTTTTTTTTTTTTTTTTTTGCTACTGTAAATGGATTACATTCTTGATTTGCTTCTCAGCTTGAACATTACTGGTATGTAGAAATCTGACTGATTTTTATACATTGATATTTGCATTGTGAAACTTTGCTGAAGTTGTTTATCAGCTCTAGGAGCCTTTTGGTGGAGTCTTTAGGGTTTTTTAGACATAGAATCATATTGTCAGCAAAGAGAGAGAGATTGACTTCTTCTCTTTTTATTTGGATGTGTTTTATTTCTTTTTCTCTTGCCTGATTGCTCTGGCTAGGACTTCCAGTCTGTGTAATTAAAAAAAATTGACATTTATTTTTGTTTCCGTTAAAAGAATTTTAGGATGACAATAAAATTATCTAAGAAGCCAATATTAAATAAAATTCACAACATAAACTAAAAATCAAATTATAGCACTCAAACAAAAATGAAATTCTTTCTTTGAGTTGGGATTTAAAAGACACTTGAAATGAAACAAACCAACACACTTGAAAGATTAGAGAACTCCACAGAACAAGATTTCCAAACAAATTGAACATATATCAAGTCAATAGTTCCTATAGATGGAATGCTTGTATCCCCCCAAAATTTATACATTGAGACCTAATTTCCAATGTAATGATATTTGGAAGTTAGAACTCTGAGAGATGATTAGGTCATTACGGTGCAGCCTTTGTGAATGGGATTAGTCCCCTTATAAAAGAAACCCCAGAGAGCTCTTCTTCCTTTTTGCCACTTCTGTAAATCAGGAAGTGGGCCCTCACCAGACACAGAATCTACTAGTGCCTTGATCTTGAACTTCCCAGCTTCCAAAACCATGAGAAATAGATGTTGTGTCTGAGCCACCCAGTCTGATGCTTTGTTATAACAGCCTGAACAGACTAAGAAACTAGTATTATGCTTAGGCAAGGCATGCAGTGTGCACACATATATTGTAAAACAACACAGTTATTGTTGTCAGATGTCATTATAGTCAGACATAGTGTTACCTGATTCATTACATCATTTTATCATACTTTCTATGGAAAAGCTAAAATAATTCTAAGGTAATTATAATAAATTTTATGTGGAGATGCAAATTAGTAAGAACTGTATCCTTTTAAAATTCATTTCTTTCTAAAAAGTTACAGTGTCAAATTAGATTATTAAAGGAAAATATTATTTGAAAAACCTCCCATGATAATATTAGCAAATTAACTCTAATGTGTATATGTGTATTTATAGCTTTTTTTTTTTTTTTTTTTTTAAATAGGGTCTCTCTCTGCTGCCCAGATTAGAGTGTAGTGGTGTGAAGTAATAGGTGACTGCAGTCTCAAACTCCTGGGCTCAAGAAATCCTCCTGCCTCAGCCTCCTGAGTATCTGGGACTAAAGGCACACATCACTACACCTAGCATATTTATTACAGATGGAGTCTTGTTATGTTGCCCAGACTGGTCTCAAACTCCTGGCCTCAAGTGATCCCCACACCTCAGCCTCCTGAGTGGCTGGGATTACAGGCATGTATTACCACACCTGGCCAGTTTTATTTATTTATTTATTTGTAGAGATAGTTTCTTGCTTTGTTGCCCAGGCTGGCCTCAAACTCCTGGCCTCAAGTGTTCCTCCCGCCTCAGCCTCCTGAGTAGCTGACACTACAGGTTTGCAACAGTATGTCTGAACAATTCTATTTTTTATTTTTATTTTTGTAGAGATGTGGTCTTGCTATATTGCTCAGGCTGGTCTTAAACTGCTGACCTCAAGCAATCCTCCTGTCTTGGCCTCCCAAAGTGCTATGATTATAGGTGTAAGTCACCACACCCAACCTATGTCTGTATCTGTAGATACAGATACACACACTATTCCTGCTTGAATATATAGCAATATATATGTGCTTCCACATTCTTTATGTCCACGTTTTTTTTTTTTCCTCTAGGATGAATCTGTGACGATGAATAAAAAAGTTATTTTTATGCTGGTGTAGATAAACTGCTTCTATTGCTTTCAAGCTGCTATAACCTGGGCCATCTTGTTTGGGTAGACTGTACAGTCAATTCTTTAGAATCCAAAAGAGGAGTCATTAATTCTTGCTGGAAGATAAGGGCTAAGCTGTTAACTTCTGGCATATGGAGTAAGATCCTGACTCAGGAACAAGAACATCACACTTGGAGTCATGAGCCCTCATTTGGAGTTCCAATTCTGTTATTACCTCCATATGTGAAACCCACGCTTCCCCATACTTTACTAACTTTTGAGTATAAAATTGAGTCACATCAATGGTCAGATTTCATTGTCTCCTCACCTGTGTAAAACGGACCTCTGCAACCTAAAATAGATCTTTCCCTTAAGGACGTCTCATGTACACTTGGCAATAGTCAACTGGTGTTCAGGGACTACATCACTGAGGAGATTTCCATGGATGCAGTAATGTTTTCCTTCAGTATTTGGGAAGAATGTGTTTGTGTATGCATGTTGGGGTCAGACTGTAAAGACTCCTGTTTTCATCCCAGAGATCACTAAGCACAATCGAATGTTTTTCAGGAGAAGGTTACATGATTAGGAAAACATTGGAGGGACAAATGATTAAGTGGAGAGTACACAGTTGGTGGGGAGGGGGGTAGAGTACACAGGCTCCAGTGTGGGTGGTCCGTGTGATAAAGATGAGGAAAACAGACTCATTCTTTCTGAGCCTGTAACTAGCCCTTGAAAGTATATGCTATCATGGGAGGCAGCATACGAGCTCACATGTGTTCCTTGTGTTGTGGCCCCATGTGGTGACTTGTAGGGTCTTTTCTACGTCAGACCGTGGTTGTAACTTAAGGTAGGGGGTTTGTGCTTTTTCCACCTTTCAATCAGAGATTTAAACATTCCTTTTGTAGAACTTATAATACCAGGATTCCTCCAGTAGTGGAGGAATATAAAATATCGTTTAATATTTCAGGACCTAACTGCATGCAGTGACAAAGGTCATATGGTATTGCTTCAGGTTATATTATTTATGCTAATCCTTATACTAATGATAGTAAAGTCCCAAAGGAAGATATTATTTTTAGGATTATTAAGAAAAGCAGTTATAGCAGTTCAGGGTGCAAGTCTTAACGTGTCTTTCATTGAATTTATTCCTAAGCAGTTTATTATTTTTTGATGCTACTGTTGTCTTAATTTTATTTTCAAATTATTCATGGCTAGTGTTTAGTAATACAACTGAGTTTTATCTATTGATCTTGTATTTTTCAATCTTGTTTACTGCCTCTAATAATTCTTTTGTATGAATTTCTTAGAAAGTTTTTATGTACAAGATTATATCATCTCAAAATATAGTTTCCCTTTTTCTTTCAATCTGGATGCCTTTTACTTAATTTCTTGCCTAACTGACCTAGCTAGAATCTCCAGTACAATGTTGAATGAAGTGGCATAAGTGGAGATCCCTGTCTTGTTCCAGATCAATCTTTCAGCATTAAATATGGTGTTTGTGGTTGGCTTTTTACATAGATGCCCTTTTGTTAAAAGGAGGAATGTTTGAGGACATTTTAATAAACTTTTGAAAAAGCCATTAGACACAGAGCTTACTGCCCTCTGAGTGAGTGCTACCTTTTCACCCTGGCAGAAGATTGGAGGTTTATCTTCTGAAGAGAGCAAAAGAGAAAGTCTTTTGTTTGGAACATCAGTCACAGTTGAGGGCAGGGACATCATAAGCACAGGTTTGTCTACTAAATGTGGAGATCTCCAGCCTTCTTTCCCACCTAGCCCCCAGTGTGGGCTTCTAGGATTATATCTTCCAGCTGGGACATTATAAGAGCCTTCTCTAGAAATTTTGACCAGCCCAAAAGAAAAGACATTAAGATGCTGAGATCCAAGTTTATTCTCCCCAAATCTCAGCCCTATTATACTACTTGAAGCTCCATGGAATTCACAGTGACTTTGGACTTCTCAAGATAATTCTGGATATTAGAATACAATGGAACATAGCTTTACAAAATTCTGGGAGAAAACATTTCTACCCTGGAAGTCTAAACTCAGTCAAATTATCAAGCAGGCATAAGAATAGAGTAAAAACTTTGTAACAAGTGAGGTCTAAAATATTTTGTCTTTCATGCACACTTTCTCAGGAAACTACTGAAAGACGTATCTAATGAAAATGAGGGAGTAAATCAAGAGAGAGGTAATACATGAAGGGAATCCCAGAATGATGCTGAAGGGAAAACCTAAGACAACAACAGGCCCAGAGAGCAGCCAGCTCAGACTGCAGCTGACCAGGAGGCTGGGGACTGGCTTTTTAAAGAAGATGAGCATGAAAATATACAGAGAGGTAACAGGTGGGGTCAGAGTCTGGGGACAAGCCAGTCACAACTAAACAGGGAAACTAAGAAAAAGAAGCAGTAAAGCAGTTATTTTTTCATGAGAAACAAATTGTTATGCAGCAAAGGAAAAGGCATATTACTTTAGGCTACTCAGCTCTCAGTAGTACTTATGTCATTATGAAGTTAACACCAAATACTGATGTAACCAAAATTACACTTTTCTATATTGGGCAGATGGGAAATGTGCATGTGTGTGGTTAGGAAAAAAGGCAATTGTGTGAAAGAGAGCAAAATCTTCATCTCCAAGTATGGAAAACCCATAATAATGATAAAGAGAAAGTCTCAACTATTTCCAAAAAAGGGAAATATTAAAATACTCAGCTCAGTATTTTGCAGTGGTGGAGTGAGGGTAGCAGACCAAGGGTTTTTTTTTTTTTTTTTTTTTTTTTTTTAAATAAAACACACACACACACACACACACACCCCAAAAACAAACTCATAGAACTATTTGACTATTTTGTTTAACTTTTATTTTAGGTTGAGTAGTTCTTGTGCAGGTTTGTTATATAAGTAAACTTGTGTCACGAGGGTTTGTTGTACACGTTATTTTGTCACCCAGGTACTAAGCCTAGTACCCGATAGTTCATTTTCCTGTTCCGCCCCCTTCTCTTACCCTTCACTCTCAAGGAGGCCCCAGTATCTGTTATTCTCCTCTTTGTGTCTAGGTCAGCTCTCATCATTCAGCTCCCACTTACAAGTGAGAACATGTGGTATTTGGTTTTCTGTTACTACCTTAAGTTTGTTAAGGATGATGGTCTCCAGTTCCACTCACGTTCCTGCAAAAGACATGATCTCATTCTTTTCCATGCCTGCATAGTATTCCATGGTATATGTACCACATTTTCTTTATCCAATGTTCAACTGATGGACATTTAGGTTGATTCCAAGTCTTCGCTATTATGAACAGTGCTGCATTGAACATATGTGTGCATATATCTTTATGGTAAAAAATTTATATTCCTTTGGGCATATACCCAGTAATGGAATTGCTGAGACAGATGATAGTTCTGTTTTTAACTCTTTGAGGAATCACCACACTGCTTTCCAAAGTGGTTGAACGGATTTATGCTCCCACAATGTATATGCATTTCCTCTTCTCTGCAACCTTACCAGCATCTGTTATTTTTATTTTTATATGTTTTAATAATAGCCGTTATGACTGGTGTGAGATGGCATCTCATTGCGATTTAAATGTGCATTTCTCTAATGATTAGTAATATTGAGCTTTTTAAAAAAATATGCTTGTGGGCTGCATATATGTCTTCTTTTGCGGAGTGTTTATGTTCTTTGCCTACTTTTTAATGGTGTTTTTTTTCTTGTCAAGTTCCTTACAGATGCTGAATATTAGACTTTTGTCAGATGCATAGTTTGCAAATATTTTCTCCCATTCTGTAGATTGTCTCTTTACTCTCTTGATAGTCTCTTGCTGTGCAGAAGCTCTTAAGTTTAATTAGATCTCATTTGTCAATTTTTGCTTTTGTCGTGATTGCTTTTGGCATTTTTGTCAGGAAATCTTTGCCTGTTCCTATGTCCAGAATGGTATTGCTTAGGATGTCTTGCAGGATTTTTATAGTTTTGGGTTTTACATTTAAGTCTTTAATCCATCTTGAGTTGATTTTTGTATATAGTATAAGGAAAGGGTCCAGTTTCACTCTTCTGCATATGGTTAGCCAGTTATTCCAGCACCATTTTTTGATTAGGGAATCCTTTCTGTATTGCTTTTTTTTTTTTTGTCAGCTTTGTTGATTATCAGATGGTTGTAGGTGTGTGGCATTATTTCTGAGCTCTCTATTTTGTTCCGTTGGTCTGTGTGTCTGTTTTTGTACCAGTAAATACCATGCTGTTTTGGTGACTGTAGTCCTGTAAGTGTAGTTAGAAACTTGGTCTTAGTGCTTTTTGCTTAGGATTGCCTTGGTTATTTTGGCTTTTGTTTGGTTTCAGATAAATTTTAAAATACTTTTTTTTTCTAGTTCCATGAAGAACATCATTGGCAGTTTGATAGAAATAGCATTAAATCTGTAAATTGCTTTGGGCACTGTGGCCATTTTAATGATTGATTCTTCCTGTTCATGAGCGTGAGACATTTTTCCATTTGTGTCATCTCTGATTTCTTTGAGTGGTGTTTTGTCATTTTTACTGTAGCGATCTTTCACTTCCTAGGTTAGCTGTATTCCTAGGTATTTTATTCTTTTTGTGGCAATTGTGAATGAGATTGGGTTCCTGATTGGCTTTTGGCTTGGTTGTTGTTGATGTATAAGAATACTAGTGATTTTTCCACATGATTTTGTATCCTGAAACTTTGCTGAAGTTGTTTATCAGCTGAAGGAGCTTTTGGGCAGCAAATATGAGATTTTCTAGATATAAAATCATGTTGTCTGCAAACTGGGATTGTTTGACTTCCTCTCCTCCTATTTGGATGCCCTTTATTTATTTTGTCTGATTGCTCTGGTCAGGACTTCCAATACCATGTTGAATCAAAATTGTGAGAGAGGGCATGCTTGTCTTGTGCCAGTTTACAGGGGGAATGCTTCCAGCTTTTGTCCATTCAGTATGATGATGGCTGTGGCTTTGTCATAGATGGTTCTTATTATTTTGAGATATGTTCCTTTAATACCTAGTTTATTTAGAGTTTTTAACATGAAGGCATCTTAATTTTATTGAAAGCCTTTTCTGAATCTATTGAGATAATCATGTGATTTTTGTCTTTAGTTCTGTTTATGTAATGAGTCACATTGATTAATTTGCATATGTGGAACCAACCTTGTACCCTGGTGATAAAGCCTACTTAATTGTGGTGGATTAGCTTTTTGATATGCTGCTAGATTCAGTTTGTAAGCATTTTGTTGAGGATTTTTATGTCAGTGTTCATCAAGGATATTGGCCTGAAGTTTTCTTTTTTGTTGTGTTTCTGCCAGATTTTCTTTTCTTTTTATTATTATTATTTTTTAATATAGAGACAGTGTCTTCTCTCTCTGTGTTGCCTAGGCTGGTCTGAAACTCCTGGGCTCAAGGCATCCTTGTGCCTCAGCCTCCCAAAGTGCTAGGATTACAGATGTGAGCCACCACACCTGGTCATTGCCAATTTTCATATCAGGATGATGCTGGCCTCACATAATGAGTTGGGGAGGAGTTCCTCTTTCTCAAGTTTTTGTAAAATTTCAGTAGGAATGGTACCAGCTTTTTGTACATCTGGTAGAATTCAGCTGTGAATCTGTCTGGTGCTGGGCTTTCTTTTGGTTGGTAGGCTATTTATTACTGATTCAACTTCGGAGCTCATTATTACTCTGTTCAGGGAATCAATTTCTTCCTGTTTCAGTCTTGGGAGGGCGTATTTGCCCAAGAATTTATCCATCTTTTTAAAGTTTTCTAGTTTTGTGTGTATAGAGATGTTCATAGTAGTCTCTGGTTAGTTGTATTTCTGTGGGGCAGTGGTAACATACCCTTTGTCATTTTTTCACGGTGTTTATTTGGATTATCTTTTCTTCTTTGTCAGTCTAGCTAATGGCATGTCTCTCTCTCTCTCTCTCTCTCTCTCTCTCTCTATATATATATATATATATATATATATATATATTTTTTCCCCCCCAGAAAACCAATTTCTGGATTTCTTGATCTTTTGAATGGATTTTCATGTCTCATTCTTCTTCAGTTAAAGTCTAATTTTGGTTATTTTTTTGTCTTCTGCTAGCTTTGGGATTGGTTTGCTCCCAGTTCTCTAATGTTTTTAATTGAGATGTTAGGTTGTTAATTTGAGATCTTTCTAACTTGTTAATGTGAGCATTTACTGCTATAAATTTCCCTTTTAACACTACCTTAGCTGTGTCCTACAGATTCTGGTATATTGCATCTTTGTTTTCATTAGTTCAAAGAACTTCTTGATTTCTGCCTTAATTTCATTATTTATGCAAAAGTTATTAAGGAGCAGGTTTATTTTCCATTTAATTGCAATTGCATGGTTTTGAGCAATTATTTTAAGTCTTGATTTCTATTTTTATTGCATTGTGGTCTGAGAATGTGTTTGATGCAATTTTGATTTATTTCCATTTGCTGAGGATTGTTTTATGTTCAACTGTGTGATTGGTTTTAGAGTATGTGCTATGTGGTGATAAAAAGAATGTATGTTTTGCTGTTTTTGGGTAGAGAGTTCTGCAGAGGTCTATCAGATCCATTTGGTCCAATGTTGAGTTCAGGTTCTGAATATCTTTGTTAATTTTCTGCCTCAACAACTTTTCTAATACTGTTCGTAGAGTGTTGAAGTCTTCCACTATTATTGTGTGGGAGTTGAAGTTTCTTTGTAAGCCTCTATGAACTTGCTTTATAAATCTGGGTACTCCTGTGTTGGGTGAATATTTATTTTATTTTTATTTCAATAGTTTTAGGGGGTACAGGTGGATTTTGGTTACATAGATAAGTTCTTTAGTGTAGATTTCTGGGATTTTGGTGCACTCACCACCTGAGCAGTGTATACTGAAGCCAATGAGCAGTCTTTTATCCTTCACCTCCTCCAACCCTTCCCCAAGTCCCCAAAGTCCATAATAACATTCTTATGGCTTTGCATCCTCTTAGTTTAGCTCCCACTTATAAGTGAAAACATAATATTTGGTTTCCCATTTCTTTCTCTTTTTAAAAACATATATTTTTAAAAATTAATTCTCTCTTGCTCTCTTTCTTTTCTTTCTTTCTTATATATATTTTTATTATGCTTTAAGTTCTGGGATGCATGTGCAGATCTTGCAGGATTGTTACATAGTTATACACATGCCATGGTGGTTTGCTGCCTCCATCCCCTCATTACCTACAATAAGTATTTCCTCCATTGTTATCCCTCCCCAATCTCCACACTCCTCACTATCCCTCTCCTAGCCTCACACCCCGCAACAGACCCCAGGGTGTGATGTTCCCCTCCCTGTGTCCATGTGTTCTCATTGTCCAGCACCCACTTATGAATGAGAACATGTACTGTTTAGTTTTCTGTTCTTGTGTCAGTTTGCTGAGAATGATGGTTTCCAGATTCATCCATGTCCCTGCAAAGGACATGAACCCATCCATTTTTATGGCTGCATAATATTCCATGGTTTATATGTGCCACATTTTCTTTATCCAGTCTATCATTGATGGGCATTTGGGTTGGTTCCACGTCTTTGCTATTGTAAACAGTGCTGCAATGAACATACGTGTGCATGTGTCTTTATAATAGAATGATTTATAATCCTTTGGGTACATATCCAGTAATGAAATTACTGGATCAAATGGTATTTCTATTTCTAGGTCCTTGAGGAATCGCCACACTGTCTTCCACAATGGTTGAACTAATTTACACTCCCACCAACAGTGTAAAAGTGTTCCTATTTCTCCACATCCTCTCCAGCATCTGTTGTCTCCAGGTTTTTTAATGATTGCTATTCTAACTGGCATGAGATGGTATCTTAATGTGGTTTTGATTTGCATTTCTCTAATGACCAGTGATGATGAGCATTTTTTCGTATGTTTGTTGGCTGCATGAATGTCTTCTTTTGAAAAGTGTCTGTTCATATCTTTTGCCCACTTTTTGGGGGGGTTGTTTGTTTTTTTCTTGTGTATTTGTTTTAGCTCTTTGTAGATTCTGGATATTAGCCCTTCGTCAGATGGGTAGATTGCAAATTTTTTTCCCATTCTGTTGGTTGCTGGTTCACTCTAATCATTGTTTCTTTTGCTGTGCAGAAGCTCCTAAGTTTAATTAGATCCCCTTTGTCTATTTTGGCTTTCGTTGTCATGCTTTTGGTGTTTTAGTCATGAAGTCCTTGCCCATGCCTATGTGCTGAATGGTATTGCCTAGGTTTTCTTCTAGGATTTTTATGGTATTAGGTCTTATATCTAAATCTTTAATCCATCTGGATTTAATTTTTGTGTAATGTGTAAGGAAGGGGCCCAGTTTCAGCTTTCTGCACATGGCTAGCCAGTATTCCCAACACCATTTAAAAACAGTGTATCCTTTCCTCATTGCTTGTTTTTGATAGGTTTGTCAAAGATAAGATGGTTGTCGATATTTGGCATTGCTGCTGAGACCTCTGTTCTGTTCCATTGGTCTATATCTCTGTTTTGGTACCAGTACCATGCTGTTTTGAATACTGTAGCCTTATAGTATAGTTTGAAGTAAGGTAGCGTGATCCTTCCAGCTTTGTTCTTTTTGCTTAGGATTGTCTTGGCTATCCAGGCTCTTTTTTGATTCCATATGAAGTTTAAGGTGGCTTTTTCCAGTTCTGTGAAGAAGGTTGATGGTAGCTTGATGAGGATAGTGTTGAATCTGTAAATTACTCTGGGCAGTATGGCCATTTTCACAATATTGATTCTTCCTAACCATGAGCATGGAATTTTTTTCCATCAGTTTGTGTCCTCTTTTATTTCCCTGAGCAGTGGTTTGTAGTTCTTCTTGAAGAGGTCCTTCACATCCTTTGTTAGTTGTATTCCTAGGTAGTTTATTCTCTTTGTGGCAATTGTGAATGTGAGTTCACTCATGATTTGGCTCTCTTTAAATATAAGAATGCTTGTGATTTTTGCACATTGATTTTGTATCCTGAGACTTTGTTGAAGTTGCTTATCATCTTAAGGAAATTTTGGGCTGAGAAAATGGGGTCTTCTAAATATACAATCATGTTGTCTGCAAATAGAGTCAATTTGACTTCCTCTTTTCCTAACTCAATACATTTATTTCTTCTTCTTACCTGATTGCTCTGGCTAAAACTTCCAATACTATGTTAAATAGAAATGGTGAGAGCGGGCACCCTTGTCTGGTGCCAGTTTGCAAAGGGAATGCTTCCAGTTTTTGCTCATTCAGTATGATATTGGCTGTGGGTTTGTCATAAATAGCTTTTATTGTTTTATGTTCAATTTATTGAACAGTTTATCTCAATAAACTTAGTTTATTGAGAGTTTTTAGCATAAAGCATGGTTGAATTTTGTCAAAGGCCTTTTCTGCATCTATTGAGATAATCATGTGTCTTTTGTCTTTGGTTCTGTTTATGTGATGGATTACACTTATAGATTTGCATATGTTGAACTAGCCTTGCATCCCCAGGATGAAGCCTACTTGATCATGATGGATAAGCTTTTTGATGTGCTGTTGTATTCATTTTATCTGTATTTCATTGGAGATTTTTGCATCAATGTTCATCATGGATATTGGCCTGTAATTTTCTTTTTTAGTTGTATCTCTGCCATGTTTTGGTATCAGGATGATGTTGGTCTCATAAAATGAGTTAGGGAGGATTCCCTCTTTTTGTATTGTTTGGAATAGTTTCAGAAGGTTTGGTACCAGCTCCTCTTTGTACATCTGATAGGATTCAACTGTGAACCTGTCTGGACCTGGAGTTTTTTTGGTTGGTAGGCGATTAATTGCTGCCTTGATTTCAGACCTTGTTATTGGTCTATTTAGGGATCTTCCTGGTTTAGTCTTGGGAGGGTGTAAGTGTCTAGGAATTTATCCGTTTCTTCTAGATTTACTGGTTTATGTACATAGAGTTGTTTGTAGTAATTTCTGATGGTAGTTTGTATTTCTGTGGAATAGGTGGTGATATCTCATTTATCATTTTTTATTGCATCTATTTGATTTTTCTCTCTTTTCTTTTTTATTAATCTGGCTAGCAGTCTATCTATTTTGTTGATCTTTTCAAAAAACCAGCTTTTGGATTGATTGATTTTTTTTTTGAGGGATTTTTTTGTCCCTGTCTCCTTCAGTTCTGCTCTGATCTTAGTTATTTCTTGTCTTCTGCTAGCTTTTGAATTTGTTTGATCTTGCTCCTCTAGTTTTTTTTTTAACTGTGATGATAGGGTGTCAATTTTAGATCTTTCCTCACTTCACATGTGGGCATTTAGTGCTGTAAATTTCCCTCTAGATCCTGCTTTAAATGCATCCCAGAGACTCTGGTAAGTTGTTTCTTCATTTTCTTTGGTTTCAAATAACATCTTTATTTCTGCCTTCCTTTCATTATTTCTCGAGTAGTCATTCAGGAACAGGTTGTTCAGTTTCCATGTAGTTGTGCAGTTTTGAGTGAGTTTCTTAATCCTGAGTTCTAATTTGATTGCACTGTGGTCTGAGAGAATGTTTTGATTTCCGGTTTTTTTTTCTTCTTTTTTTTTTTTTTTTTTTTTTTTGCATTTGCTGAGGAGTGATTTGCTTCCAATTATGTGGTCAATTTTAGAGTAAGTACAATGTGGTGCTGAAAAGAATGTATATTCTGTGGATTTGGGGTGGAGAGTTCTGTAGATGTCTATTAGGTATGCTTGGTCCAGATCTGCATTCAAGTCCTGGATATCCTTGTTAATTTTCTGTCTCGTTGATCTGTCTAATATTGACAGTGGAGTGTTAAAGTCTCCCACTATTATTGTGTGGGAGTCTAAGTCTTTTTGTAGGTCATTAAGAACTTGCTTTATGTATCTGGGTGCTCCTGTATTGGGTGAATAGATATGTAGGATAGTTAGCTCTTCTTGTTGCATTGATCCTTTTACCATTATGTTATGCCCTTCTTTGTTTCTTTTTATCTTTGTTTGTTTAAAGTCCATTTTGTCAGATTCTAGGATTGCAATGCCTGCTTTTTTTTTTAGATCTTCATTTGCTTGGTAAATCTTCTTCCATACCTTTATTGAGTCTGTGTGTGTTTCTGCACGTGAGATGGGTCTCATAAATACAGCACACTGATGGGTCTTGACTTTTTATCCAACTTGCCAGTCTGTGTCTTTTGACTGGGGTATTTAGCCTATTTATATTTAAGGTTAATATTGTTATGTGTGAATTTGATCCCGCCATTTTAATACTAGCTCATTGTTTTGCCCATTAGTTGATGCAGTTTCCTCATTGTGTCGATGGTTGTTACCATTTGGTATGTTTTTGCAGTGGCTGGTACTGGTTGTTCCTTTCCAGTGCTTCCCTCAGGAGCTACTGTAAGGCAGGCCTGGTGGTGATGAAATCTCTCAGCAATTGCTTGTCTATAAAGGAGTTTATTTCTTCTTCACATATGAAGCTTAGTTTGGCTGGATATGAAATTCTGGGTTGAAAGTTTTTCTCTTTAAGGCTGTTGATCATTGGCCCCCACTCTCTTCTGGCTTATAGTGCTTCTGCTGAGAGATCTGCTGTGAGTCTGATGGGCTTCCCTTTGTGGATAACCCAACCTTTCTCTCTGGCTGCCCTTAGCATTTGTTCCTTCATTTCAACCCTGGTGAATCTGATGATTATGTGCCTTGGGGTTGCTCTTCTTGAGGAATATCTTTGTGGTGTTCTCTGTATTTCCTGGACTTGAATATTGGCCTGACTTGCTTGGTTGGGGAAGTTCTCCTGGATAATATCCTGAAGAGTGTTTTCCAGCTTGGATTCATTCTCCCCATCACATTCAGGTACATCGATCAAACATAGATTAGGTTTTTTCACTAATCCCATATTTCTTGGAGGCTTTGTTCATTTCTTTTTACTGTCTTTTCTCTAATCTTGCCTTCTCATTTTATTTCATTGAGTTGATCTTCAATGTCTTATATCCTTTCTTCTGCTTGATTGATTCAGCTATCGAAACTTGTGTGTACTTTGTGAAGTTCTTGTGCTGTGCTTTTAACTCCATCAAGTCATTTATGTTCTTCTCTAAGCTGTTTATTATAGTTAGCATCTCATCTAACTTTTCCCCAAGGTTCTTAGTTTCTTTGCATTGGGTTAGAACATGTTCCTTTAGCTCAGAGAAGTTTGTTATTACCCTCCTTCTGAAGCCTGCTTCTGTCAGTCAAATTCATTCTCTATCCAGTTTTGTTCCCTTGCTGGTAAGGAGTTGTGATCCTTTGAAGGAGGAGAGGCATTCTGATTTTTGGGAATTTCATCCTTTTTGCACTGGTTTCTTTGTGGATTTATCTATTTGTGGTCTTCGAAGTTGATGACTTTCAGATGGGGTCCCTGAGTGGACATCCTTTCTGTTGATGCTGAAGCTATTTCTTTCTGTTTTTTAGTTTTCCTTCTAACAGTCAGGCCCCTCTGCTGCAGGACTACTGGAGATCCACTCCAGACCCTGCTTGTCTGGGAATCACCTGTGGGGGCTGCATAACAGCAAGGATTGCTGCCTGTTTTTCTTTTCTTTTCTTTTTTCTTTTCTTTTCTTCTTTCTTTGTTTGCTTTGCTTTGCTTTCCTTCCTCCCTTCCTTCCCTCCTTCCTTCCTTTCTCTCCCTCTCTCTCTCCCCCTCCCCCTTTCCTCCCTCCCTCCCTCCCTTCCTTCCTCTATGTTTATTTTCCATCAATCTTATTTCCATGTTGCTTAACAGCCTGCTCAAGAACAGCTTAAGACCATTCAGTGGTTGCTCCTACCCATTCAGTGGCCTAAGCAGTGGGAGTTGCAGACCAGTCTTTTGTGGCAGGATGAGCACTCCAGTCTTCAGTAGGGAACTACTGGATAGGGACAGAGGGCACCTGCATGCCTTCAGACCAGTTGCAACCTCAGGCTGAGTAGCAGTGAACTAAGGAGGTGGAGCAGTCCATTTGCCCTGAAATTCCTCCTTGATTACAGCCTTTCCAGCAGCAGCCTGCTCTTCTTTTTCAATCTCTTCAGGGTCTCTGTAGAAGTAGAGATCAGGCATGACCTCCCACGGGTGTTCATGGGAAATGGTGCCACACATGCGCAGAACTTCCTGAGCCAGCATCCACCACATCAAACCCACTGAGTGAGCTCCCTTGTTAAATGAGATGGCAATGTCCACATAATGCAGAGGAGAATCTGTGTTACACAGAGCAATGGTAGGTAGGTTAACATAAGATGCCTCCAAGAGAGGCTGGTGGTCAGCCCTGGGGTCAGTAACCACAAGCAGCTGTGGCTCCCGGAAGGCTGCCTGGATCTGGTTAGTGAAGGTTCCAGGAGTGAAGTGGCCAGCAATTTTAGTGGCTCCAGTGGCAGCAGCAAATGTCAGCATGGCCCTCTGACCAGTATTCCTGGAGGATATAACACTGACATCGGCAGGGTTTTCAATGGCAACAATGGGACAAGCTGCCAGGAGAGGTTTCTCCCAGGTCCTCTTCAGATTTATGATGTAGATGCCATCACTTTTCCTTTTATAAATGTACTGTTCCATCTGGAAGTCAAGGTTAGTGCCACCTAAATGGATTCCTGCTGCAAGGAACTTAAGGACATCCTCCTCCTTCATTTGCATGACATCAAGGGCTCCAGACATTGTGAAAGTTTCCCTTTAAGTTACGATGGGAAACCAGAACAATGCCATATGGACCCCTTGGCAGGTAGTGCGGAAAACCACCCCTTTTCCCAGGTGCTGTGTCCCAGAAAAGTAGGGTTTTATTTACAAGTCCCTGACATGCTGCTGCCTTTTTTCAGAGATGCTCTGCTCAGCAAGGAGGGAGTCTAGTTACGGTCTGCCTGCAGAGGTACTGCTGAGCTGCCACAGGCTCTGTCCAGCTGCTGTGTAAACTTCTTGCACTTTTATTTACACAGACAAGGTTAGAACTGCCTTGGCAATGGCGAATGCCCTTCCCCACACTGAGCTTGACTATCCTGGGTTGAGCTGAAACTGCTGTGCTGGCTGCAAAAGTCTCAAGCCAGAGGGTTTCAGTTTGCTGGTCTTTGTGGGGGTGGGACCCACCAAGCCAGATCACTTGGCTCCCTTCTTCAGCTCCCCTTATTTCAGGGGAGTGGGAGGCTCTGTCTCGCAGGCATTCCAGGCACCAGCCAAAACAGCCACCCGGATTTGTGCTGAAAACCCACAGTGCCAGCTGGAACAGCTGCTCAGATCTGTGCTGGAAACCCGTGGCGCTTGTCAGCCCCACAGATATCTCCTGGTCTGTGGACTGTAAAGATCATAGGAGAAGTGCAGGATCTCAAACGGAGTGCCAGAGTGGCTGGAAAGGTCACTGATGGCCTCCTTTGGGTAGGAGGGGGGTCCTTCTGCCAGTTGCACTTCCTGGGTGAGGCAGTGGCCCACCCTGCCTCGGTTTGCCCTCCTTGGGCTACACCCACCGTCCAACCAGTCCCATTGAGATAAACCTGGTACCTTGGTTGGAGATGTGGAGATCACTCACCTTCTGCATTGCTTTTGCTGGGAACTGCACTCCGGAACTGTTCCTATTTGGCCATCTTGGTTTCCCATTTCTTAGTTACTTCACTTGAATGGGGCTGAAGACCATTATTCTAAGTTGCTTCAAAATGCATTGTTTTGTTCATCTTTTATGGTTGAGTAGTATTATATGATTGGTGGGCACTTAGGTTGGTTTTACATCCTTGCAATTGCAAATTGTGTTGCTATAAACATACATGTGCATATGTCTTTTTAATATAATGACTTCTTTTCCTTTGGGTAAACACCAAGTAGTGGGATTGCTGGATCGAATATTAGTTCTACATTTAGTTCTTTAAGGGATCTCCATACTGTTTTCCATAGTGATTGTACTATTACATTCCCACCAGGAGTGTAACGGCATTCCCTTTTTACCACATCCCTGCCAACATCTATTTTTTTGACTTTTTAATTATGGCCATTCTTGCAGGAGTAAGGTAGTATCTCATTGTGGTTTTAATTTGCATTTCTCTGATAAATAGTAATGCTGAGCATTTTTTCATATGTTTGTTGCCTTTTTATCTTCATTTGAGAATTGTCTATTCATGTCCTTTGCCCATTTTTTTGGTTGGATTTTTTTTTTCTTGCTGATTTGTTTATTTGTGGATTCTTGATATTAGCCCTTTGTCAGATGTTTAAATTGCAAATATTTTCTCTTACTTTGTGGGCTTCTGTTTAGTTTGCTGATTATTTCTGTTGCTCTGTAGAAGCATTTTAGTTTAATTAGATCCCATTTATTTATTTTTGCTTTTGCTGTATTTGCTTTTTTGGGTCTTAGTCATAAATTTTTTGCCTAAACCAGTTTCTAGAAGAGTTTTTCTGATATTTATCTTGCTAGAATTTTTATGGTTTCAAGCCTTAGACTTAAGTCTTTGATTGATCTTGAGTTGATTTTTGTATAAGGTAGAGATGAGGATTCAGTTTCATTCTTCTATGTGTGACTTGCTAGCTTTCCCAGTGGCATTTATTGAATAGGGTATCCTTTCCCCAATGTATGTTTTTGTTTGCTTTGTCAAAGATTAGTTGACTGTAAGTATTTAGCCTCATTTCTGGATTCTCTATTTTGTTCTACTGATCTACATGCCTATTTTTATACTAGTACCATACTGTTTTGAAACTATAGCCTTGTAGTACAATTTGAAGTCAGGTAAGTGATACCTTCAGATTTGTTCTTTTTGCTTAGTATTGCTTTGGCTATGGGTACATATATGTTAAAGATAATTAGGTCTTGAGTTGAAGATGTTACTATTGTGTAATACTTTTTTTTTGGTCTTTTTAAATCTTTGTTGGTTTAAAGTCTGTTTTGTCTGGAATTAGGATTGCAACCCCTGCTTTTATTCTGCTTTCTATTTTCTTGGTAGATTTTTCTCCATCACTTTATTTTGAGCTTGTGACTGTCACTGTGTGTGTGAGTTGGGTCTCTCGAAGACAGCATACCATTGGGTCTTGCTATTTTATCCAGCTTGCCACTCTGTGCCTTTTAAGTGGTGAATTTAGCCTGTTTACACTGAAGATTAGTATTTATATATGTGAATTTGACACTGTCCTTATGTTGTTAGCTGGTTATTATGCTAGTTGGTTTGTGTGGTTGCTTTATAGTGTCACTGATCTGTGTACCTAAGTGTGTTTGTGTATTGGCTGGTAATGGTTTTTCCTTTTTATACTTGGTGCTCCTTTCAAGATCTTTTGTAAGGCCAGTCTAGTAATAACAAACTCCCTTAGCATTTGCTTATCTGAGAAGAATCTTATTTCTCCCTCACTGAGGAAACTTAGGTTGGCTGGATATAAAATTCTTTACTGAAGATTTTTTTTTTTTTTTTTTTTTTTTTTTTTTTTTTTTTAATAATTTTTAA
>CAUYLG010013756.1:0-19790 GCA_963573385.1 Cacajao melanocephalus
GTGCTTAATCAGGGGCCATGAAAGTGAACATGAGAATCACAAAACAAGCAGGTGATTTTCTTATCTATTGAGCAAGGGTTTACATTTGGAAAGGGGACATTCCTTAAAGGTCAGAAGGAATCACAAATCCTCAAAGGCAACCATCTCCAAGAGTCACAGGAATGGCCACAGGGCCTAGGCAGTGCTCAGTAAACAGAGTCCTAAAACTAGCCCAGGACAGGATTTAAGATAAAACACAAAGTCTAGTAAGACCACACAGCCATCACCAAGCCATTGTGTCAGCATCAGGGAGTCTAAAATAACTTCAACAGAATTATCCATTTTTAGTTCCTGCTTCCCCATAGCTCAGACTGCCTCCAGAAGGGGGAAATGTGTCTGGGCTCAAGCTCAGATTATGGCGGAGGCACGGTCAAAAGGCCTCTACGCTGGAGAGATCCCCACAGCTACTCAGGAGGCTGAGGCAGAGAATTGCTTGAACCCGGGAAGTGGAGGTTGCAGTGAGCCAAGATCGCGCCACCGCACTCCAGCCTGGGCAACAAGAATGAAACTCCATCTTAAAAAAAAAAAAAAAGTGCTTAGAACTGTGCCAGGCATGTGGTAAGTGACAGAGTTGGCTATTGAGATTTTCAAAAATTATTATATATTTAAAACTTGAAAAAAACCCACTGAGTTTGGAGCCATAAAAGCGGGGGTCTACTCCGAGCTTCACTGTCTACTTCCTGGTCCTCCTTGGCAAGTCCCTGAGCCCTCCGGACCTCAGTGGCTCATCTGTAAAATAGGCTCTTCACTCTCCTGTTTGACCCACAGAGTAGGAGTGGCTGTATGTTGCTCAGCCCTGCACAGCTTCTGGGTGTGAGCGGTACATTTGCCTGATACTCCTTCTTCTTGTCCATAGTGGAGGCGGGATGTGGTGACAGAGACCAAGACAGTGGAGCTGGTGATTGTGGCTGATCACTCAGAGGTGAGCCTGTTGGCCCCTGCACATCCTCCTCCACCCTGCACTGCCCCGCCGCCTTTCACGTCACCTCTCTCGGCCTACAGGTCCAGAGATACCGGGACTTCCAGCGTCTGCTGAACCGCACACTGGAAGTGGCCCTCTTGCTGGACACAGTGAGTGCTGGACAGGGCGGCAGCCCCCGGCCCCCTGACTGGGGCAACCCCTCTTCTGAGCACCAGCTCTCTTTCAGTTCTTCCGGCCCCTGAATGTACGAGTGGCGCTAGTGGCCCTGGAGGCCTGGACCCAGCATGACCTGGTGGAGATCAGCTCAAACCCAGCTGTCACCCTCGAAAACTTCCTCAACTGGCGCAGGGCAGATTTGCTGCCTCGATTGCCCCACGACAGTGCCCAGCTGGTGACGTAAGGGCCCTAGACTCAGCCAGAGGGGCCAGTCCTGTCCTGGCCAAATTCACACCCCTTCAGCGCCCTACCTCAGCCCCTGAAGCTCTGACCACAGTGGCTTCTGGCCCTGAACTTTGGCCTCCCTGTCCCACAGTGGTACTTCATTCTCTGGGCCTATGGTGGGCATGGCCATTCAGAACTCCATCTGTTCTCCTGACTTCTCAGGAGGTGTGAACATGGTGAGTTATTTCCAGGTCTCCTCCTTATTCCCAATTCAGTTCCTCTCAAGTGTGGTGGCATTTATTGACTGAAACCCCCCCTACAAAGTTGCCCAACCACAAAGCTGCGGGTATAGAGGGTGGAGGTGCGTGACGTGTCCCGTGCTGTCAGGGAGCCCTCACTTGTGGCCAGCTTGTCACAGTGTACACAGTCATCTCCTGTGCAGTCTTCCCATTTCTTGGAGGAGGGCAGGACGCAGCTGAGGCCCAAAGAACAGAGGTGATCTCCAAGGGCCATGCAGGGAGGGACGAGGACAGAGCTGAGCTAGAACCCAGGTTTCCTGCCACCCGGGCCTGGGTTCTCCTACTTTAGAAGCAATTCAGGAAGGGAGCGGTGCCTGCTGAGTGCCCATGAGGTCAGCTGAGGACGGAGCAGGAGCAGACAGGGTGGGCTGGGCGCTGTGGTGGAGGCAGGCTGGGACTGGACCTGGGGTATCCCTCCCCAATGACAGGACCACTCCACCAGCACCCTGGGAGTTGCCTCCTCCATAGCCCATGAGTTGGGCCACAGCCTGGGTCTGAACCATGATTCTCCTGGGAATAGCTGTCCCTGTCCAGGTCCAGCCCCAGCCAAGACCTGCATCATGGAGGCCTCCACAGAGTGAGTAGCTGCAGGATGTGGGGGGGTCAAGGGGCAGGGAGAGGCTCCCAGCCCCAACCTTCCTTGCCACCCTCCCCAGCTTCCTGCCAGGCCTAAACTTCAGCAACTGCAGCCGACAGGCCCTGGAGAAAGCCCTTCTGGATGGAATGGGCAGCTGCCTCTTCGAACGGCTGCCCAGCCTGCCCTCTATGGCTGCTTTCTGCGGAAATATGTTTGTGGAGTCGGGCGAGCAGTGTGACTGTGGCTTCCCAGATGTGAGCCCCTTGTCCACAGCCTTGCCCCACTCACTTCTGTGCCCTCACCCTGGCTCATGAGCCCTCTCCCAGCCTCCTGGGCTCCTCTTGGGTTCCGAAGGGACTTCCAGCCCTCTCCTACTTGCCCTGTCTGTGGGGACAGCACATGGGTTGTTGGGCTCTAGCTCCCGCTTGCTGTGTAGCTCTGGGTTTCCTTCTGGTCTTGGCCTGTGGGAGGGGAAGGGATTGGAGGGAAGCTCAAAGGAGCCGACTGCTCTGATGCTCAGCCCCTGTGCCCCGCCCACAGGACTGCACTGATCCCTGCTGTGATTCCTCAACCTGCAAGCTGAGGCCGGGGGCACAGTGTGCATCCGATGGACCCTGTTGTCAAAATTGCCAGGTGGGTAGAGACTAGACTGGCCACCCAGAGCTCACCTGCCAGGGCCAAGGTGGGAAGGGTCGTTCTGACCCCCTGGCTGGATTTACCCATTGCCCACACTAACGCTCATCCACCCTCCACAGCTGCGCTCGTCTGGCTGGCAGTGTCGTCCTACCAGAGGGGACTGTGACTTGCCTGAATTCTGCCCAGGAAACAGCTCCCAGTGTCCCCCTGATGTCAGCCTAGGGGATGGCGAGCCCTGCGCTGGTGGGCAAGCTGTGTGCATGCACGGGCGCTGTGCCTCCTATGCCCAGCAGTGCCAGTCACTTTGGGGACCTGAGGCCCAGCCCGCTGCACCACTTTGCCTCCAGACAGCCAACACTCGGGGAAATGCTTTTGGGAGCTGTGGGCGCAACCCCAGTGGCAGCTACGAGTCCTGCACCCCTAGGTAAGTGAGGAAACCTGGCTTCTCCTTTGGGCTTCTGTCAGCGTTGGCCCTGCTCCTACTGACGCTGTGTGCCCTTCCCCTCCCCCCAGAGATGCCATTTGTGGGCAGCTCCAGTGCCAGACAGATAGGAACCAGCCTCTGCTGGGCACTGTCCACGCTCTAATCTGGGAGATAATAGATGTGAACGGGACTGAGCTGAACTGCAGCTGGGTGCACCTGGACCTGGGCAACGATGTGGCCCAACCCCTCCTGACTCTGCCAGGCACAGCTTGTGGCCCTGGCCTGGTGAGCATTCTGGGTGGGCAAGACCAGGTGTGAGAAGGGACATTTGGACCACAGTGAACAGTGCCCAGACTTCACCATTCACCAGTATAAAGGCAGGGACTCCAAGGGAAGTCAGTTTCTTACTTCAGATGGAGCAAAATCCTATCAACCCGCTCAGCCTTGGTTTCCCCATCTGTAAATGCAGAGTGTGGCCTCAACTTTATTGGCCTCCCAGTTCCATTAGAGCTCTGTGGGAATCTGATCTATGCTGTTTTCTCCCCCACCCTGGGTCAGGTATGCATAGACCATCGATGCCAGCCTGTGGATCTCCTGGGGGCACAAGAATGTCGAAGCAAATGCCATGGACATGGGGTAAGCTGGGATGGGGGAAGTGGAAGAGGAGCAGCAAGCCTCTAGAAGGGAAAAGGAAGCTGTGCTTTGGAAACAGACATATCTGGGTTCTAATCCTTGGTCTACGACCCTCATTGTGTGACCTGGGGCAGGTCACTAACTTCGCTGAGCTCAGTTTCACCAGCAGCCTATCAGATGGCTGTAATAGTCACATCCCCTTACTGGAGTACATGAGATGAGTATGAGATCACCTCGCACAGGCTGGGCATGGTGGCTCACACCTATGATCCCAGTATTTTTTTTGTTTTCTTGAGACAGAGTCTCACTCCCAGGCTGGAGTGCAGTGGCGCGATCTTGGCTCAAACGCTTCTCGTGTCTCAGCCTCCCGAGTAGCTGGTGTTACAGGCACGCACCACCACACCCAGCTAACTTTTGTATTTTCAGTAGAGATGGGTTTCACTATGTTGGCCAGGCTGGTCTCGACCTCCTGTGAGTTAAGTGATCCGCCCGCCTTGGCCTCCCAAAGTGCTGGGATTACAGGCGTGAGCCACTGCGCCGGGCCAAATCACAGGATTTGGGAGGCCAAGTCAGGAGGATCACCTGAGGCAAGGAGTTCAAAACCAGTCTAGTCAACATAGTCAGATCCTATCTCTATCAAGGAAAAATGTAAAAATTAGTCAGGCGTAGTAGTGCACACCTGTGGTCCCAGCTACTTGGGAGGCTGAGGCAGGAGGATTGCTTGAGCCCAGGAGTTTGGGGCTGCAGTGAACCATAATTGCACAACTGTACTCCAGCCTGGGCAACAGAGTGAGACTCTGTCTTACTTGCTGTCTAAAATTTAAAAATTAAATAGAATTAAATTAAAGAAAGAAAGCATATAGCACAGTGCCCAGCACGCAGAGGGTGCTCAGTAAGTGTTACTTTGATCTGATTTGCTCCGGTGTGGATAAAGACCCTCTCTGTGGTCTCTATGCATCATACCCAGCACAACCTCCAGTTGTAGAAATCCAAGATCTTGAGAAGCTGGAGACAAGGAGACAGTTCCAGAGTGCATTGCTCCTCACTGCTCGCCTTGTACCTCCTAGGTCTGTGACAGCCACAGGCACTGCCACTGTGAGGAGGGCTGGGCACCCCCTGACTGCACCACTCAGCTCAAAGGTAGCATGGGAGTGGGGGACAGGGGCAGCTGGGAGGGCAAAGCGGCTCACGCTTTATCTTTCCCCCTCGGCCCTCTCTTTCTGACCCCCGCTCTGCTGCTGGTTCCCTGAGTCTGTGCCCCTTGACTTCTTCACTCTCCCTGATCACTTAACTTTACTCCCATGTCCCCTGCTCCTTCATGGGTCTAGAGTTCTTAGCCCTGACCTCCTTTGGTTTTTTTTGTTTGTTTGTTTTGTTTGTTTGTTTTTTTGAGATGGAGTCTTGCTCTGTCACCCAGGCTCACTGCAACATCTGCCTACAGTTCACTTGATTCTCCTGTCTCAGCCTCCTGTGTAGCTGGGATTACAAGCACCCACCACCGCGCCCTACTAATTTTTGTATTTTTAGTAGAGACGGAGTTTCATCATCTTGGCCAGGCTGGTCTCGAACTCCTGACCTCATGATCCACCTGCCTCAGCCTCCCAAAGTGCTGGGATTATAGGCATGAGCCACAGTACCCGGCCAGCCCTGCCTCCTTTAAACTTGACTTCCACCCACAGCAACCAGCTCCCTGACCACAGGGCTACTCCTCAGCCTCCTGGTGTTACTGGTCCTGGTGATGCTTGGTGCCAGCTACTGGTACCGTGCTCGCCTGCACCAGCGACTCTGCCAGCTCAAGGGACCCACCTGCCAATACAGGTATGAGCACCACCTCCTTGCTAACCACTTCCTTCAACTCGGGACAGTGCTGAAGCCTGCCTTACCTCTATAGCGCCGCCACCTGGCTCTAAGCCCCAAGCCCCTTGGACCCTAAACTTGCTGACTGCCACTGCCCTACACCTTCCTTCCCTATATGTGCCCATAGCTCTTCACCTCACAGCTGTGCCCCTGTGGGTTGGCTGGAGTGCTATGGCCATCTATCCCCAGGGCCCCTATGCTGGATAAGTCGGGCCTTCCCTCAAGCTAGTCAACCCGCCAACTGCCACAATTTTACCTAAACCACACACAAGTGCCTGCAAAGGGTTAATGCCACTCAAGGACGGCATAAGATAGAGAACAGGGGCTGAGGCTGAGCCCTCTCCCTCCTTGCCTTTCCTCATGCTTAGGGCAGCCCAATCTGGCCCCCCTGAAAGGCCAGGACCTCCGGAGAGGGCCCTGCTGGCTCGAGGCACTAAGGTGAGTCCCAGATGCCAGAGGAAGGGGACTCGAGCTTGGCTGGGCATCCAGCTTGGGCCCTGGGGGGTAGGCATTAAAGGCTCCAGACTCAGAAAAGGCTAGCACTGCCCAAGAGTCAGTCGATGGAGTCAGGGCCAGCCCTGCCCTTCCCTTCCCTCCCCTCCCCTGGCTACAGGCAGAGAAGCTGAGTCCAGAAGAGTGGGGAGGGCAGCCAGCTGGAGCAGGGGCTGCTGGGCTCCATCCGCTGGCTGAGAGGTGGCTTTGAGAGGTGGGTCTATCTGTGCCCCCAGCAGAGACCCCAGAAGGGTACAAGGGCGGTGTTGCTCAGAATGGCCTTCCGTGGGCCCAGATCACCATGTTAGAAGGGCTGGTGAGCACCCCCACCCTGAGCCCTCTGCTCGGATGATGGGAGTGTGTGCATGCCCCTCTCCACTTCCTCCCCACATGCATGCACCTGCATAACTGCATGCATACCGCCCACTCCCCGGGCCCTGCCGGCCCTCCCTGGGCACTGACCTTTCTCTGCCCACTCTGTCTCTCTGCTTCCTCTTTCCCCTCTGTGCCTGTCTGCCCCTCCTACCCTCTCAGCAGGCTAATGCTCTTGGCTTCCTGGCCCCCCCTTCCAGGCCGCTGCCGCCTGACCCTGTGCCCAAGAGACTCCAGGTAAATCTGGGCCAGGCCCCGCCCTGAGCTAAGGCAGGTGGGAGGCTTGATACCCAACTGCAGTTCTCATCCCTGCTCCCTGCCAGCGGTGCTCTTCATTAGGTGATGGGGTGCCCCTCAGCCTTCAGACACTCTGAGCCCCAGAAGCAGCAAAGGGTGAGCCTCCTGCCTTGGCTTCTACCACCATCTGGTGGTCAGTGGCGGGACTGCAATCGGCCAGGGCCTCCGCGGTTGACCTACACCTTCCTCCCGAGACTAGAGCTGGCATGCCTCCAAGCCTTCTGCGCATGCCCTCATTCTCTCCTGCCCGCTGGCTGACTTTGCATGTTGACTTGAACCCCTCCGGGGAATCTCTTTGCATGCCTACTGCCCCTGGCTATGTTCTCACAGCCACTGCCCCTCTCTCTGTTCAGGCTGAGCTGGCTGACCGACCCAATCCCCCTACCCGCCCTCTGCCCGCTGACCCGGTGGTGAGGAGCCCGAAGGTAACGGTGCGAGGAGAGAAGGGTACAGCCTCTCCCCCCACCTAGGGCTGTGGTGCTGGTAGCCATGACGGTGGTGGCCGTGGCGAGATGTCCCCTCAGTGTATGAGGGCACATATCCCAGTGGTGCCTTTAACGGTGACGGGTTTGTCTGCAGGCAAAGGTGACCTCTGGTGCTGCCCCCAGGCTGGTGTTCCCCAGCAGCAGTGCGTTGGGGGTGGGTAACAGGACACCCCCCACACCCAAGCCGGCCTCCTGACTTCTCTCCCTCAGTCTCAGGGGCCTGCCAAGCCTCCACCCCCGAGGAAGCCACTGCCTGCTGACCCCCAGGGCCGGTGCCCATCGGGTGACCTGTCTGGCCCAGGAGCTGGAATCCCGCCCCTAGTGGTACCCTCCAGGTAGGCAAGAAGGAGCCCTGGAGATGGGTGGGTGGAGCGAGTGATCTCGGGGAAGGGACCTCTGACCCTTTTTTCTCGGCTTCCCGCATTCCAGACCAGCGCCGCCACCTCCAACAATGTCCTCGCTCTACCTCTGACCTCTCTGGAGGTTCCGCTGCCTCCAAACTGGACTTAGGACTTCAAGAGGCGGGTGTGCCCTCTGGAGTCCCTTACTGACTGAAGGAGCCAGAGACTGGACGCGGTGTCTTAAGGCTCCAGGCACCGCCACGGCGCTGTGAAGCAGCACTCTGGCGACCTGCCCGCGTAGTTGCAGCCAGGGCTTGGGGAGGGGCTGGGGGTTGGACAGGGCTGAGGGAGGTGCGCACAGCCTGTCTCTGCTCAGCTGCAATAAACGAGACATCTTGGGAGAGTTCCTCGGAGTTTGTCTGCTCCTAGAATCCGGGTCGCTCCTGCTGCGGTTCCAGGTCTGGCCGCCAGGAGACGCTGCCGCCTGAGACGAGGGAGGGCTGTTGCGGGCGGGAGTACCAGAATAGGTCGGCATGTGTCCCCGGGATGCTCGCGGCTTACCTCTTCCCAGACTGGGGTGGCTCTTGGCGCAATCTGTCAAGCTGTTGGACCTGCCGTCCCTGCTCTGACCATTGGCTGGGAAAAGTGGATCTGGCAGATGTTCTCAGAGCCCCGGAGCCAGGGCGGAGCGGGGCGGCAGCTCCCACGATCCCAAGGCCGCGCACCTGCCTCCTCCGTCTCCACCACCGCCATCTGAGGGATCGGGAACAAAGGTGCTTTGTGCAGGCCGCAACCACCTCATTACTTCGTCTTCGGGACTGGGGCTGCTTGGGCCCCCAGCCCAGAACGAAGGTGTGGGACGGCAAAGGACAAACGCCAATCCCAAAGTGAGCATCTAGCGCGTCAGCTATGGCTCTTTAGAGAAGGTGGTCCCAAAAGCTGTGTTGTCCCTTACGCTCGCACTATCCCTAGATCTGCAAAGAAAACGGGGCAGTGTATGAAGGTGGTTGCACAGGCTTCACGGATTCTCGTTCACGCCTCACTTTCCCCTATCCGGGCAAAGGTTATGTGTCCTTATGTAAAATCTTCCAAACTTCTAATAAGCAATCTACCCTGCACTAAAGTAGACACGAAAGGCATGACCTCCCTAAAAATACTGCGGATGGAATACGCCCTTCCTTGCAACGCGGTGCAGCCTCAGCGGAAGCTGAGGCGAACCCGGCGCGCACTGCGGTGCACAGAGGGTTAACTGGAGTTGGCGCTGGGTGGAAAGGAGGAGACGCGCTCCCATTGGCGGAAAGTTATCCAGGGGCGGGTCTGTGAATCTGCGCACCCCACCCCCCTTTCCACAACCCCCCACTTCACTTTGTACCTTTCTCGCCTCGACTGTGAGGCGGGCCGGGACCTGCCGGGCCAGACCAGACCGGACCTCGGGGGCGATGCGGCTGCTGCCCCTGCTGCGGACTGTCCTCTGGGCCGCCTTCCTCGGCTCCCCTCTGCGCGGGGGCTCCAGCCTTCGCCACGTCGTCTACTGGAACTCCAGTAACCCCAGGTAGCCGGGCCGAACCGGGCGTGCGCCTAGCCAAGACTGCGCGCTCCTGGGCTTTGCGCGCGCTCGCCATTCGCTCTTTGCGCGGCGCCGCCTGAGCCTGGCCGCGCGCCGGGGCTCCTTTGTTTGAGCCGGCGGGGGAGGGGGGAGGGGCGAGGCGCTCCCTGGGTCTCCCCACAGCCCGTTTGTGTTGGGGGACAGGCAGAAGACCCCCAGCCCCGTGGGTTGCCTAAGAGGTCTTGGAGCTTGGAGCTGGGGGGCCTTTGCCCTCATTCTGGGCTCCGCCCCCCTCGCTGCTCTCCTGGCGATCCCCAGCCTCCCGCAGGCTGGAGCTGGGGCGGACGAACTTGAGAGCGAGGAAGGGGGCTTTACTCTTGAGATGGAGCGTGGGTTACTCTCTGGCCCGCTGGGTCTCACCTCTGGCTCTCGCCCTGTCTCCTGATCTCATTTGCTATCTCTGCTTTCATCTGTGTCTTTACTGGTCCTCTGTTTCTTTCCAGTGTCAGCCCTGCCCTTCTAGCTCAATCGCCTCTGGGCAAGTCTCCTGACCTTGCTAACCTCATTTATCTCACCTGTATAATGGGCTAATAATACCTAGTACCCTGGGAAGTCCGGCGGGGTAAGTGAGGTCATGTATGTGAAGGAAGTGCAGGGTGTGCAGATATAAACTTATTTCTTTCTCCTGAGCTGCCTGCCTTTGAACCTCTATTTTACTGTTTCCATCCCCCTCCCCAGATCTCCCTGCCTCTCTTCTGTTTCCCATCTGTTTTCCTTTCTGATTTTCTACTTGAGACAATCTGTGACTCTATTCATTTGTTCACTCACTAACATTTAAACACAAACTGTGTGCCCGGCCCTGTGCTAGGTTGCAAGGGATGCCACTATATAGATGAGAAGATCAAGACCCTGCCCTCTGGGATTCCACAGACTCTCCGGAGAGCCTACATAAAGACAGGTCATTACAATACCAATACCAAGTGATAAGAGCTATTGTTGTCCTTGGACTCTGAATTCCTCTATCTCTGTTACAGACCAGTGCCTCTGAATCACTGTTAAAATGCAGGTTTCTCACCCCCAATGTTAAGGTTTCTGACTCATTCATTCAATACACAAATATTTATGAAGACTGTCTTGTGGTGGGCACTTTTCCAGGCACTGGGGATGCGGTAGAACAGAACTTACCAAGGCCCTGTCCTCGCTCAGCTTGCATTCTATGTCTGGGCTGACTGAGCCCAGGAATCTCCATTTCTCATCAGAACTGCTACAGGTGGTCCTTGGACCACCCATTGGAGGCCTCTCCTAAGTCACGCTTCACTGTGTTTATGGTATGGGGGGTGGTTCATGCAGCTTTCTGTACAGTGGGGAGCGGCCCGTTCCAGCCCTTCCCTCCTGTGCTGGCTTCCCCAGGCAACTCCCAAGAGTTGGGGGAGTCCCAAGAAGACTGACGACTGGGTGGTGTGTGGACTCCCTGCCATGCTTGGCACTTCCTCCTCCTGGCCAAAAAAGGGAGGCACCTAGCACCCACTCCATTTTTTTTTTTTTTAAATTTTTAGAATGTGTTCATTTAGAGACCGGGTCTTGCTCTGTCACCCAGGCTGGAGTGCAGTTTCATGATTAATAGCTCACTACAGCCTCAAATTCATGGGCTCAAAGGATCCTCCCACCTCAGCCTCCCAAATAGCTGGGACTACAGCAGTGCACCACCACTCATGGCTTTTATGTATTTATGGTAGAGACAATCTTACCATGGTGCCCAGGCTGGTCTTGAACTCCTGGCCTCAAGCAATCCCCCTGCCTCGGCCTCCCAAAGTGCTAGGATTCAGATGTGGACCACTGCACGTGGCCTCCCTCATTTTTTTTTTTTTTTTTTACCATGATAGTCTTTTCACCGCTGGGTTGAAGTCTAAAGGATACTGTTCCTCACTTTATGTCTGTGTTTGAGGAGACCTTTCCCAGCCCCTCTCTGCACCTCTGTGTCTGCAGCCACACTGTGGGTCATGTCCATATCTGTACCTCCTTGCCTCCCTGCCCAGCTTCTTCACAGCATCCATCCACCTGAGGTTGATCAAGCCTGGTGCTGTACCATGCCGAGCATTGGGCACCGGGGCCAGAGAGGTGTGTGGCAGCTCTAGCCTGAAACACAGGGTGTGGTGACCCTCATTCTTGCATCTAAGCTGTGTGGTTATGGGCACTGCAGGCCTTAGCCTCTCGGAACCTGTGAATCGATCATCTCGTCCATTTCTTGCACTCTCTGTCTCTCAAGAGCTGTCAGTCTGGGGACCTCCGGCCTTCCTGAGCTGCTCTGTTGCTCATGGGCTGGCAGGTGCCTCTGAGAAGGGGTGTCTCTAGCCTCCATGGTCCAGCCTCCATGGCCCAGCCCTCCCCTCCTCAGCTCACCCCTGCCTTATGCCTGCAGGCTGCTTCGAGGAGACGCCGTGGTGGAGCTGGGCCTCAACGATTACCTAGACATTGTCTGCCCCCACTATGAAGGCCCAGGGCCTCCTGAGGGCCCTGAGACATTTGCTTTATATATGGTGGACCGGCCAGGCTATGAGGCCTGCCAGGCAGAGGGGCCCCGGGCCTACAAGCGCTGGGTATGCTCCCTGCCCTTCGGCCACGTCCAATTCTCAGAGAAGATTCAGCGCTTCACACCCTTCTCCCTGGGCTTTGAGTTCTTGCCTGGAGAGACTTACTACTACATCTGTGAGTGGCCAAGGGCACGCTGGACACCTCCTGGGAAGGGTGGGGAGGGGGAAGGAGAGGCCTGGGAGGAGGAGGGGGCTGGTCTCTAATGGACACGGGGGCGTGGGCTGAACTCAGGACTGAGGAGGGAAATGTCTAGAGAGGAGAAAGTAGGAGGAGTGAGGAAAGGGGCCAGGGAGGTAAGGGGCCTGGATGGGGCCTGATACATAGGTGTGGCCCCAAAGTAAGGAAATGCTTTCCAGGGACCTGGAGGGAAGAAAAGCTGGGAGGGTCTGAAACAGTTTAAGGCATGTGAAGGGGTGACTCCCTGTGCTAACTTCTTCCCAATTTCCCACTACCAGCGGTGCCCACTCCAGAGAGTTCTGGCCAGTGCTTGAGGCTCCAGGTGTCTGTCTGCTGCAAGGAGAGGAGTAAGTGGGTTAGAGGCATGGACCCTACTGGCTAATGTGGGGCCCTGGGAAGGAGGGAAGGAGTGAGAAGAACCTAGGAGCATCGGACTCCAAGGGTACTGGCGAAGCTTCAAACTGTGACCTCTTCTCCCCATTTAGCCTTGTGGGAGCTTCCACTGCACCACCCTCCCCGCACTTCTTTTTTTTTTTTTTAAGAGATGGAGTCACTGCGCATACTGGCTCATGCCTGTAATCCCAGCACTTTGGGAGGCCGAGGCAGGTGGATCACCTGAGGTCAGGAGTTCAAGACCAGCCTGACCAACATGGTGAAACCCCCATCTCTACTAAAAATACAAAAAATTAGCCGGGAGTGGTGGCACATGCCTGTAATTCCAGCTACCTGGGAGGCTGAGGCAGGAGAATTGCTTGAACCTCGGAGGGGTTACAGTGAGCCGAGATCACGCCATTGCACTCCAGTCTGGGCAACAAGAGTGAAACTCCTCAAAAAAAAAAAAAGAGAGAGAGAGAGAGAGAGACAAGATCTTGCTGTATTGCCCAGGCTGGAGTGCAGTGGCAGGATCATGGCTCACTGCAGCCTCAAACTCCTGGGGTCAAGTGATCCTCCTGCCTCAGCTTCTCCAGTAGCTGGGATTACAGGTGTATGCCACCACAACTGGCTAAATTGTTTCTTATTTTTTGTAAAGATGGGATATCACTGTGTTGTCCAGGCTGGTCTCGAACTCCTGACCTCAAGAGATTCTCCTGCCTCCCAAAGCATTGGGATTACAGGCGTGAGCCACCATGTCTTGTGTGGCTTCACTGTACAACACTTTTTTTTTTCTTTTGAGACAGAGTCTCGCTCTTGCTCTGTCACCCAGGCTGGAGGGCAGTGGTGTGATCTCAGCTCACTGCAACCTCACCCTCCTGGGTTCAACCAGTTCTCCCGCCTCAGTCTCCCAAGTAGTTGGGACTACAGGCGTGCGCCACCCAGCTAATTTTGTTTTTTCTTGTTAGTAGAGACGGGGTTTCACCATGTTGGCTAGGCTGGTCTTGAACTCCTGGCCTCAAGTGATCCACTCGCCTCAGCCTCCCAAAGTGTTGGCTTTACAGGTATGAGCCATTGCACCCAACCTACTGTACACTTTTTTAAGGTGGGCCAAGAGAATGGAGTGTCCAGGACAAGGCCCAAGGCCTTAGCTGGGTTGGTTGTCTCTAGTGGCAATTTGGGGAAGGCTTGGAAGTTGGGGCTTAAAAAGGATAAGGTCATAGATCATGGGAAGGGAGTGACTGGTTTGGGAGACCTGGAGGATGGGAAAGGAGGGAACTGCCAATGGGAAGGGCAGGAAGGGGGTCACTAAAGTGGGAAGACTGATCAGTGCTACCACCTCCCCCTCACAGAGTCTGAGTCAGCCCATCCTGTTGGGAGCCCTGGAGAGAGTGGCACATCAGGGTGGCAAGGTGGGGACACTCCCAGCCCCCTTTGTCTCTTGCTATTGCTGCTGCTCCTGATTCTTCGTCTCCTGCGAATTCTGTGAGCCAAGCAGAACTTCCCTCTCACCCCAAAGAGCCAGAGCCCTCCCAGGACCCCCTGGAGGAGGAGGGATCCCTGCTGCCTGCACTGGGGCTACCAATCCACACCAACAAGATGGACCGTTGATGGGGGAGATCAGAGGGTCTGAGGTGACCCTTGCAGGTGCCTGTCCCCTCATCACAGACTAAAGAAGAACTGTAGACAGCCCTGGACACCCTGAAGCAGAGGCAAGAAAAACACAGGTGTTTTGCAGGATGTTCTGAGGGTCTCAACCTATCCCCCAGGAGGACTGGCATTTGGTACGATCAGATCCTCAAGCCAGCTGAGGGCCAAGGCTGAAGACCTGGGGACAGGTGGATTGCTGGACCAGGGCAAAGAAGCAGCCCTGCCATCTGTGCCCTGTGGACCTCTACCCTGGGGCAGTACCTTGCCCCCCACCAGGGGGTCACTTGCTTGTCTTCTATGAAGACGGACTCTTCATGAGGTTGAATTTCATGCCAGTTTGTATTTTTATAAGTATCCAGACCAAACCTTCAATAAACCACCCATCTTTCTGTTGCCCTCCCCAACCTACTGCCTTCAGGCCCCTTCCCTGATAGCAGGACTCCCTGTGGCCTGTGCTCTCAGCTTAGCTTGGCCTGACCTCCATGCCAGCTGTGCTCAGGCCATCCATGCCAGGCCTCAGTGGGCACCCCTCTGGGCAATGTGGGGTGGGTGCCAGTGGCAGCTGTGGAGCTTGGCACCCTCTCTCACCTCCCCAGCCGGCTTCCTGTGCTGAGGAGGGGCAGATGCTCCTGACAGCCCATCCGCTTGGGGCCCTGCCCAAGTCCTGGTAGCACCAAGCAGGGTGCCCAGCAAAAGCAAGGCATAGTATTAATAGAAAGACAGCATCTGGGTTTCAGAATTCCTGGGTCCCTGAGAGCTGGTCATCCCTCTCCCTCCCCAAGGGCCCTCTGGGCGGTGCCTGGCCTAGAACTGGGAAGGTGGGGTCAGATCAAAGCCTCCTTCCCCAGCGGCCTCTTTGTTCTTAGCTTTTATAAGGAGGAGGAGGTGGGGCTGAGGAGGGAGGGCCCCCTCTGCTATCAGCCCACACTGTCTCTTCTACCTCTGGCAGGCGAGGCTGTGATCCCCACAAGGCCAAGGGGGCCCTCTTTCTGAATGGTGTCCTGGGTGGTGCCTGGGTAAGGGGCACCCCTTCCCCTGCAGCTGTGCTTTACCCGCCCCAGTGCCCCGCAGCCTCCACTGGCATGGTGCCGGCCTGCCTGGCACCGAGCCAGCGATCGATAGGTGGTGGTTGTGCTGATTAGCTCGGCCCGGCTGCGGCAGCGAGAGGCAGCGTGTGAACACGGTTGGGGGGGTGCAGGGGAGATGGGGAGGAGGGCGGAGGGAGGGCTCTAGGGGTCCAGAGACCGACACAGAGGTGCTAGAGTTTGCGAGCTCCTCCCCCACCCTCTTGCACACCTAGGTCAGATCCCGGTCTTTCGGAGGGGGCGGGTGCCCTGTCCCCTGCCACCACGCACCGATTTCGGCTGTCATCGTTCATGTTAATTCCATTGCTCTGGCTGAGGCCTTGGGTGGAGGGCAGCACCGTGGGCAGAACAGACCCCAGTGAGTCCCTTCTGCCATTCGAGGCCACCTTTCAGAAAATGCCTCTTGTAAGTAGGTGCGTGTATCAGGACCTTCACCCCAAACCTTGGTCTTTAGCGGGGGCGAGGCTCTGGGGCGCAAAGGAGAGGGTGGCGTTGGCTGGAGAAGCTATGGGCTAGGTCTTCAGGTCCTGGGTTCAAGTTCCATCTTTACTGTCAACCAGGAAGGTGTCTATACGTTGCCATGGAAACCGACTTACTGCTACCTCCGCCCCTCCCAAGTGAAGCCATAGGCGGAGTAGACTGGGAGCGACTGGTTAGCAGCCCTTGCCCTGAATTGAGAACTGTGGGGGTCTTACCCAGCTCCCAACGGCCCCAGGCCACCCCTTCTCTTCGCTGAACAAGGCGGGCGCGCTCGCTCCCGCGGCTGGGGCTGGCGCGCGGATCCGCTGCTGATAAGAACGCATGTGCGAAAGAGACGCGGGGCCCTGTCGGCTTTCCCGCACTCAGACGCACGCCCTCACCGTCGGGCTTTTCCACTTAACACGGTCACACGCCCCTGCCGGCCGCCCAGCCCCTTGCAGGTGCAAGGGCGGATGCCTCTGCGACCAGGGGAGCTGGGCTGGGGAGGTGGGGCGCGGGGCAGGGGTTTGTAAACTTAGGACCTCTCAGCCACCGGCACTCAGGTCAAGCCGGCCTTCCCTACACTCACTTTCCTCATAGCCTGCGCGGGCGGCTGATTCAGTCCCGGGGCGTGTCCCCATGGAAGGCCAGGGCCAAGTCCACTCATAGGGCTGAGACCGGCTGCAGGTGCTGGGAGGTCTTCCGGGCACAGGGCCTTACCCACGAGAAGTCCTCGAGGCGCGTTCCAGGGTGCGGTTCCAGGAGGCTGGGCACACCTGCAAGTTTTGGGGCGTCACCAATCTCCCCTAAACTCAGTAGCGTTAGGTGGCTCAGGGTGGGGCCCTCAATTTGCTGGGCCTGCCCTAGTCTCTCCCAAATAGATGCGAAAACTCCACTCTTCTTTACCTCGCCCTATCTCCCTGTTTGAAAGCCTGAGAGTCTCAGCGACCGGGAATCCTGCTCCACACTTTCTGGGGTTGCAAATTTTCCTTTTCTTCTCCAGATTCAACCCTGAAATTTTGTTCTTTTTCTGTCACCTTCCCTTTTTTTTCTTCCCTTTTGTTAGTTCCTTCTTTCCTTTCTTTATTTTTCATTCATTCAGCACATTGTGAGCTTCCAGCGCGCCTTTCTTTCAGTAGGCCAGTCGCTAGTTGGGGTCGTCGGGGGATCCCCCGGTGACGCAATTGAAAAGGGTGCACACTGGCTTCTAAATAGCCAATAGAATCCCGGGGCCTGGGGCATGAGGTCATCAGCGGTGATGCCCATTGGTTCAGGTCTGGAAGTGAGGAGGGGGTCCCCATAGCAACCGACGGTGCGTCCAAGTGCAACCTGGAGAGTAATGTTTGCCTGAGCTGCTGTGGCAGCCAGCTTGGGTGGGTGCTTGGGATAGGGTGTGGAAGCTGGGGTGGAGCTCAGCTTCCAGGTCCTGCAGCCCTAGCCCAAGCAAGCTCTTATTTCTTTTGAGATGCTTTTTCTCACTCAAAGTAATGGTCAGGACCACTTAACGCAGAAAGATTAGGAGTGGGTTGGTTATCGGCGACAGCATTGGGGTCCTGGGTGCAGAGCTGCTGCCACCAGGAATGTCAGTGCTGAGATCCTGTGTTCATCTGCATATCGTCTGCATCTCATTTGCATTCTCTTCATTTAAGGTCAAATTGGGCCGACATCTCCACATCCCCAGCCCTGTCGCTTGTCTGTTTCTGGAATCTATCCCTGAGTGGCTCTGTAATCTGTCCCTCAGTTCTCCACCTGCATACCCCACCTCTCCTCCCACGCTCTAGTGTCTGCTGGGGACTGGATGGGGCAAAGCCAGCTACAGGAGAAAGGATAAGGAGTTTGTTCTCCCTCTGGATGTTTGGTGACAGATGGGGAGTGCTGGTCTGTACTGCCTGGAGACTAAATTGGCAAAGCCAGTGGTGGGGGAGGTGCCCCGGCTGGGTGGAGGGTCTCCAGGGCCAAATCACCCACATGCCTGGCAGGGTGCTGGAACTAGGGATGCCTGGTTCCAGCAAGGGGCAGGCCCGCCCACCTGTCTGGTGCCAAGGCAGCTTCCTTCCTCCAATTAAACACTAATGAGGTGTCATTAACCCTTACCTCGCCTGCCAACCCTCAGGTAGAACTCAAATTCATGGTCTCACACTGAGGGAAGGGGAGGAAAGGAGGGCTTCCGGGGAGCTGAGTGGTGGTGAGGGGACCAAGAGAAAGGAAGCCTGGGTCAGAGGCCTGAGCAGCATTCACGGTTATCCTCTGCCAGCTTCTGGAGTCTAGAAATGGTGTCCCACTGTAAGAATACCTGTATTCCTTTGTTCCTCGATTCAACAATTATTAAGCACCTCACCTACTCCTACTAAGTAAATACTAGGCTGCATACTAGATGCTGGGGTTACACACTTGCATAAGACAAGATCCTTTCCCTTAAGGGATCTTCAGATTGCCCGAGGAGACAGACTGGCCAATGAATAATTATAATGCAAAGTGAAAATGCTAATACAGAGCTATATACGAAGTGTTATGGGAACACAGGAAAAATGGGTCGTCAGGGAAGGCTTTGATTTTGAAGGACAAAGTTTATGGCAGAGAGGGGATGTATAGAAGTCATGCTGTCTGTAGGCTTGACAGTGTGAGGCTGTGTCTGCATGTGTTTTCAGGACTGCTGGTGTCCGCCCTCCCAGAGCTGCATGTTTGGCATCGTATGTATGTGTGTGAGTGTGTATGTGTGTGTGTTGTGTCTGGAATCCCTTCTCCTGAAACACATTGTGGTTTTATTACAGATCAATGTTTGCTGTGAAGCTCTTGAGCAGATTGGCCTGAACCTGCCCAGCCCAGGGGAGGGGAAGTGGAGAACTGATGTTGGCTCCTTGGGAAAGGGTAGGCAGGCACCATCTTCACACCTGGGGCCCAGACCCCTGGCTGCCCAAGTGGCAGCAGGCTGAACAAGGAAGGCAAAGTGTTGGGCTCCAGGCTTTGGTAGGGTGTGCCCAGGCCGTAGTCCCCTCTGTCCCTAACTCCTCAGAGGAGACACGGGGGTTAATGCTACCCCTCCCCACCAAGATCTCAGGCCCCCTCCCCCAACCTGTTCCTCTTATGTCTGTGGAGGAGCAGGCCGGCTCAGACCTGTTCGCTGGCTCTCCCACAGGGATCGGATCCTTTCCAGAGGACACAGAGGGCTGGGGAATGCTGGAGCTTACTGGGCGGCCGCCAGATACTCCACCCTGGCCCTCCGAGGCCCCCTCCATCCTGGATTCTCCCCACCCACTCTGGGGTGCCACTCTTCGAGTTTTTGCCCAGACACAAACATCTTTGCCAAGGAAGCCTTCAATCACTAGGCAGAGGGTGGGGGCCAGAGCTCTGGCAGGGAAGACTTGTTGGGGGGGCTGGTTGTGATACTACTCAGAGACCTCTGCTCCAATCTCTCTGCCTCCTTGCAGTCACTTTCTTCCTTTCTTCCTTCCTTTTTTTTTTTTTTTTCCCTTTCTTTCTTTTTTAAGAGGCAGGGTTTCACTCTGTTGCTCAGGCTGAAGGGCAATGGTGTGATCATAGCTCACTGCAGCCTTGGACTTCTGGGCTCAAGTCATCCTCCCACCTCAGCCTCCCAAAGTGCTAGGATTGATTACAAGTGTGAGCCACTGCGTGGGCATTGCAGCCACTTTCTAGAAAACGAAACTTTGGTGAAAGTCTGGATCTAGGAAGACTTTTAGGGCTTAAGGAGATTCTCTGGAGTCTGAGGAGAAGGTCAAGGACCCCTTTTCCACACTGTTGAGGATAGTGACTTCTTTTTTTGACTGTAACCTCCTCTTCTCATTTCATCTAATCTTTTCCTACCCTTCCATACTTTCCAAGCCCTAGGTCACATCTCTCACTGTGATAGCTATTAGGAAAGCTTGGAAATGAGGGAGAACAAATGGAAAAGAGAGTCTGGGCTGGTCTAGGTGGGCAGACCTCAGGAGATAACTTCATTTTTTGTTTGTTTGTTTGTTTGTTTGAGACGGAGTCTTGCTCTGTCGCCAGGCTGGAGTGCAGTGGCGTAATTTCGGCTCACTGCAACCTCCGCCTCCTGGGTTCAAGCGATTCTTCCACCTCAGCCTCCCAAGTAGCTGGGATGACAGGCGCCCGCCACCAAGCCCGGCTAATTTTTGTATTTTTGGTAGAGATGG
>CAUYLG010013759.1:0-43754 GCA_963573385.1 Cacajao melanocephalus
GTGGCTCCTCCGCCGGGAATCTCCTAGTCTGTGGGCAACAAAAATTCGTCTGAAAGTGCGGCGTCCACTCGCTCTCTGCGCTTTCACTGGGAGCTACAATCCTGAGCTGTTGTTAATCGGCCATCTTGGATCTCTCTCCCCGATAGTACTTTTCTAAGTGTCTAATTCCACTTAGCATAATGTCCTCAAGTTTCATTCATGCTGCTGCAAATGGCAAGATTTCTTTTTTTAATTGCTGAATAGTATTCTTCTGTGTATGTGTGTATGTGTGTGTGTGAGATATTCTTTATCCATACATTTGTTGACAAACAGGTTGTTTGCATATCTTGGCTTTTGTGAATAATGCTACAATGAACTGTTATTTCTCTTTAGAATCTTTTAACCTAATAGAGCCTTTTCCCCAATCACGTCCTCCACCTATCCCATACACACTTAAAAAAATGACATTTACTTTTAGTAGACATTCACATTCATATACATTATTCCATATTCTGGCTATGTCTGATTGTTTTCTCCAGGAGAAATCATATTTTTACTTTCCAAACTCTTGTCCTCTGCTTTTCCCACAACATCTTGTTCTTCTGTTCTGAATGTGAGACCGTCTCATTATACAAAATATACTAATTATAGTACTCTTTTTTTGGCAATTTTCTTCTGTTCTTTATATTTTTCCTATAGAAATTTTTTTTTCTCTTTTTCCAGCATATGTTTTTTAAACACACCTTGTTTCACTTAAAAAACAGAAACAGATGAAAAGCCATTCTGTGGTTGTACCTATAAATCTGGGCACCATCTATGGCCAACCTCCCAGTCTGTGGATATTCTAGGATCTTATTTTTAGTAAGAAGTGTTTAGATTGTAGCTACTCTCCTTGTGACTATCATCAATGCAAATAGAGGGAAATGGTTCATTGCTAACAACTTAGCTATCATTTTGACATTAGGTTTCCCAAGTATTTCCCTGTCCTTCCCAGCATATCAGCCATATATATAATTGAACTCTATGAGTTTTTTATTTTATATGGCAAATACACATATTTCATTAACTTCTAAGTAACTACTTCTCTATAATAACTATTCTCTTGCAGACACACCATTCTTGAATTTAATATTTGCTTGCCTATTTAGCAGCTGGATCAGAGTATTATTAAAAATGTGAGGTACATGAGGTCACATCTGACTAGCTCTGTTAATGGAAAGAAATTATCTGTGTTATTGTATACTTCAGCTAAGAACGAAAAACCATGAAATTTCTCCACATCCTCACAAATACTTTTCTTTTCAAAATAATAACCATGCTAACAGGTATGAGGCAATATCTCATTGTGGTTTTGATTTGCATTTCCCTGACAATTATTGAAATCGAACATGTTTTCATATACTGGCTGGCCATTTGTATGTCTTTTTGGAGGAATGTCTATTCAAGTCTGTAGTCCATTTCTTAACCAGGAATGAGTTGTAGGAGTTGAAACTACTGAGTTGTAGGAGTTCTTCATGTATTTGGGACATTAACCCTTTATCAGATTTATGGTATGCAAATACATTCTCTCAATTCTTAGGTTGCCTTTTCATGCTGTTGATTGTTTCCTTTGCTGTGCATAAGCTTTTTAATTAGAGCCCTTGAACACTGTTAGTGAGAATGCAAAATGATGCAGCCTCTATGGAAAATAGTTTGGCAGTTCCTCAGAAAATTAAAAACAAAATTGCTCTATGATCCAGCAATTACACTTTTCAGTATCCATTCAAAAGAACCGCAATCATAATCTTGAAGTGATATTAGTACTCCTAAGTAAATTGAAACACTATTCACAATAGCCAAGATGTAGAAAAAACCTAAAAGTTCATTGACAGTTGAATGGATAAAGAAAATGTGGTATATTCATGCAATGGAATACCATTCAGCCTTAAAAAGAAGAAAATTCTGCAATATGTGACATTATGAACTTTGAGGATCTTATGCTAAGTGAAATACACCAGTCACAGAAAGACAAATACTGCATGATTCCACTTATCTGAGGTTTCTAAAATAGTTAAATTCATAGAATCAAAGAGTGGAATGGTGGTTAATGGGCTGAGGGCGAGGGTGGGGTGGGGGGGTGGAAATGGGAAGTTACTAATCAAAGATATAACGTTTCAGTCAAGCAAGGTGAATAAGCTCTGGAGATCTGCCATACAGCATTGTATCTAGAGTTAACAATAATTTATGGCACCCTTAAATTTTTATTGAGAGAGTAGATCTTATGTTAAGTGTTTCTAACACAAAAAACAAAAACGAAGAACAAAAAAGCCAAAGTGGTTTTTCTTAACTTTGAGATGCTACAAGTCATTTCTTTTTAAGTTGTAGTTTCGCGTACATTTATCTTCTTATATTTCTATTTTGCTAATATCATAAAGGGCTTGCATTCTCAAGTGACAGTATAAGATGGCAACTTTAAAATTCAAGAAGAGGCAAGGAGAAGTCAGGCAGGGATTTTAAAACAAGTAAAATCCACCAGGTGGATTATACATGTGATGATATTGGCAGTTAACCAGGTGAACTTAAAGTCTCTTCCAGTTCTGGGAGTTCTTTATTCTATGACTTCGGTATTTTACAATGAGGACTTGACTTCATTCTCTGCTGATATGAAGCCAAGACAACAACCTAACAGTGTTTATGAGAAAGAACTCTTTATTATACTATTTTATTTGTGGATATGTAAGTGATTGGTTTTCAATGAGCTGTTTCAGTATTTTGTATGTTCAGCCACAGGTTTACATAACGGAAGCCTTAAGAATTACTTGAATCACTAAGAAGAAATTCCTATTTAGATGTTGATCATGTTTTGTTTGCCTTACTTTTCCTAACAAGGGCTATAATTTGGGAAACAAAGCTTTTGTTTATAATTTAACATGTGACCCCCTAGTACCTAATAGTGTGCCAGTATACCCTAATAATGTACCAGTATACCCTAATGGTACCAGTATACCCTGGAGGAACTCCAGAAGTACTCAGTAACCATCTATTAACCCAACAAAATGTCCAACATTGTTTCAAGTCATTGAGGGTGGCCACGATTGGTTGTTTTCAGGCTGTTTTCCTGTCTCCACGTGGTTTTTAATTCCAAGAAATTGAACATTAGAGTTTACTCTAGTCACTTCCTTCTTCATCTCTGTTCCAAGACCACCAGGCAATTATTGCTAGCACTTACATAAATAAAATTATTAGTGGCAAAAATCTCTTCTCTACAACTGTACAGAATGTGAACTGTGATTGTTCTCTAGGCTAATCTTTCATTGGCACCAATGGGTGACCCCAGACTGAATTTATGAATTAATAATAAGGAGTTCTGAGTGTCAGGTTTCCTTTTATGTTACATCTTTTACCACCACCAGGCTCAAAATAAATCCTGCTAAGAATAGCCAAGGAGAAAAGGCTGTGGGCGGCATAGCAAGGGCGACTGAAAGGCGGGTGTCTCATTCAGTTTAAGTATTTACATAATTTTATGTGAAGTTTTTTTTTTTTTTAAACAATGTGTCACTGCCTTTAGTGCAGTGTCATGTCACCTCTGTAAGGGTTTTGATTCAAATGGTGTGTCTATCATGAACAGAAATGCCAACGTGTTTAGAAGCCATTTCTTCATGAAAACGTAGGTTTTGCCAAAACCCACATTTGGTGCCATTTCTAAGCTATCAAAAACCTCAATTCATGTGAGCATCAATTATTATTTTTGCTTTACAAGAAACAAAATTATTTCCTTACTCTTCTAGAAATTATTAAGTTTCTATATCTGATTAACCCTTTTGAGACACATCAATGGCTAAAACGGCTTCAGCTGAGGCTGTTTCCTTTCTAATGATACTTAAATGCACATGAACAAGCAGACTGGCATTTTTAGGAATGAGAATTTCAAACTGGCTGTTGATTCATTTAGACTCTTCTTTGCTGTGATTGCTGAGACAATGACAGCTGATATTTTTTCAGAAATGAAGCTACTCTAATATGAATTTTCAAATTTAAATTATGTTTTTTTAAAAGTATAAAGATAACACTGTGCTGGGTGTTGTGGCTCACATATGTAATTCTAGCCCTTCAGGAGGCTAAGGTGGGAAGATCGCTTGAGGACAGGATTTCAAGACCAGCCTGGGCAACATGGTAAGATCCCAATCTCTACTAAAACATTTAGAAATTAACTGAGTGTGAGGGTACAAGCCTGCAGTCCCAGCTACTCAGGAAGCTGAGGCAGGAGGATCACACTTGAGCCCAGGAATTCAAGGCTGAATTGAGCTATGATTATGCCACTGCACTTAGGCCTGGGGAACAGAGTGAGACCCTGTCCTCTCTTAAAAAATTGAAAAATAAATAAAGATACTCTGACAAACTAGAAAACTTCAAAATGATATACTACTGTAAATCTTACACCTTCTGAGTTGTAAAAATCAGGTATTTCAACTTTCGGCCCCTGGTTCTAGTGTCAGTGGACAAGTTAAGCCATGATCAAAACATATGATTATGATCTTGAACAAATCACTTAACATTTGTGAAGCCTGGTGTCACAATCTAAAAATGGAAAGGGTTCAACTTGATAATTGTGGAAGTTCCTAGGAGCTTGACATATTCAATGGTTTCATGTGTCTAATATATGCAGTGTGATCTTGACATATTCTCAGGCAGGGTCAAGCTGACAAATACCCTACCCAAGGACACTTCTAATTCCTTCATATGTCCTTTAGGTAGACAGATTTTTCAATTCTGCTCAGGTCTTTTCCTAGAGTAGTTACTGCCCAGCAGTTAGAAGCATAAAATATCCATCCTGAGTAATGCCCATGGTCATGTTTGAAGCCCCTGACCAAGTTAATTAACCCCTTTTTTCTTCACATTAGCCATGATTATCACATTAACTTCTCTGTTGTGAAAATGTGCCACCATATTGTGTATGTGATTTTCCAATACTGGTAGGAAGAAATAGAGATTTTTGCCAGTTTTTATTGCTGAATTCCTTTTAACAGTAGAAGCTGAAAATAAGCAACATAGTCACCAATAGGAGATGATCAAATAAGTTTAACTTTATCCTACTAAGGACAATATGCGATAGCTAAACATGAGGTAGAGCAACATATTTTGACATGAACGGCAAATCATGAAGGTATACTGCTAAATGGAAAAATAGGTATTGAGCAATATGTACTATATAATACCATTTATGTAAAAATAAGCACAATTATACTTATGTAAATAGTAGATATAAAATTGCATATTGTGAAATCCTTTAAAACCTTTCAGATGCATAAGGAATTAAGACACTGGCAGCAAGTTAGACTGACAAGTAGTTATGATTAATGCCACCACAATCATTAGTAAACACATTTAGCTACATATTAGTTTAAATATAAAAATTGCAAACAAAAATGATCTAGAACAGAGGCCAATAAACTTTTTTCTGTAAAGGGCTAATCAGTAAACATTTCAGGCTTTGGGGGCCATGTAGTCTGTATTGCAGCTATACAGCTCAGCTGCTGCAGTGTAACAGCAGCCAGGGACAATATGTAAATAAATGAGCATGGCTGTGTTTCAACAAAACTTTATTTATAAAAACAGGTGGGGAGCTGCATTGGCCCTTGGGTTAGAATTTGCTGACCTCTGAACTAGAATAATACATACTAGTCTGATGAAAGGATTACCTATATGGAACAAACTAGATCTGATGAGGAATAATCAAGGGAAGTTTTCTCTTTATCCGTATTGTTAGATTCTTTTTACATTAAAAATGCATTCAAAGGCTGAGTGCTGTGCCTCATGCCTGTAATCCCAGCACTTTGGGAGGCCAAGCAGATGGATCACTTGAGGCCAGAAGTTCGAGACCAGCCTGGCCAACATGGCAAAACCCCATCTCAACTAAAAATACAAGAATTACCTGGGTGTGGTGGTGCAAACCTGTAATTCCAGCTACTTGAGTGACAGAAACACCAGAATTGCTTGAACCAGGAAGTGAAGTGGAGGTTGCATTGAGCCAAGATCGCACTACTGTACTCCGGCCTGGGCTATGAAGTGAGACACTGTCTCCAAAAACTATATATACATATATATATATATATATACATATATATATATATATGTATATATATATATTCATGACTTAATTCTATAATTAAAAACATATTTAAAAGAGTCATTAAACTGATAATAAAATAATAATTTAAAATGATTTCACCTGACATTTAATGTAGCCACACTCTGAATTAACCAATTTTTCTATGACCTTCCCAATAAGCATCACATGAAGCAATCTTCCTTCCAGGAAAATGCCAGGGCTTTGTTCTCCAATTAGCTGTCTGGTGAACACTGAAATACTATAGCCCAGAACCTATAGAGCTAAAGGACGAGGAACACTGAGGGCAGAATCCCACTCTGAAAAGCTTATGGAGCAACCAACCTCTCCAGTAAATGAGGACAAGCTGCCCTGTGTTATGTTTCCTTTTTAAATATTTTTTTTTACATTAAAAACACATTGCGAGGTAGTGAGGACTTTAGGGACATCCTACAAAAACAGGCTGAATAATTCTGATATTGAAAACCAGCCTAGTTTTAATTAACTGCCAGGACTCAGCCACATCCTCAAGCTCCAGATAGCCAATAACAATCTCGTAATTCCTAAATGTGAAAGCCACTCAGGTGGAGACCAAATAGTGAGGTTTCAGCTTACCTCTTAAATTGTAAACATAAAATTTCAGATATCCATAGCAACCAGACCTCCCTCCACTTTAGACACCTTCTTCAAGAAAAGAGAGGAAAAAGCATTTCTGTGGTGGATGGTATGTAGACAGTTGCCCATTAAAATGATAACATTGAAATATAAATAGCCAAACCTTTTCATCATTTATTGACAAATGACTTACAAAACTGCTAGTGAAATCCTTCAAAAATCTTTCAGACATGTTGGAAATTAAGACACCAGCAACAAATTAGATTGACAAGTAATTACAATTAATGCCACCCAACCATTAGTAAAACACATTTAGCTATATATTTGTAGGCCAATATTAAGTAGCAAAACAGAATTCTAAGAACACTACTGTGCCCCAAACCTCTCTGATTTTTACCAATGTAGCAACCAGCCAGGCTAGAACAGAATAAAGATCACATGATCTGGGAAAATGGACTGTTCTGATTCTGAAAGATTGTGCTGGCTCCTGATATGGGGAGCCATCTATCAATGCTCTCTGGAAAAAGTGAGAAATCAGGGCTGCTTCTCTAGCATTCGTGAATCTAACCTTCTGCGCTGTCACCCTTTCCCTGGGAAATGTTTTTAAGAGTCAGATGTTAGTATTCATTTCAGTTCACAAAACAGTTACTTCCTAAGGTCTATCAGAAGCAGAATGGATAAATAAATAATGGCATAATCACACAGTGAAATACTACATAGTCATAGTAGTGTATGAACTACATCTTCATAAAACAGCAAGAATGCTTCTCAAACATAATGTTAAATGAAAGATGCCAGTCATGAATGCATATGTACCATATGATGACATTTGTAGAAAGTTTAATAAGGGGCATAACTAATCTATGATTTAGTGGTTACTCTTGGGGGAGTAGAGACTGAATATGGACTTCTGGGTTTCTCCTTATAGTCTCCTGATTCTTGATCTGAAGACTGGTTGCATGGTATGTTCATGTCAAAAATATCAAGCTGTACACTCCTGATTTGAGTACTTTTCTGCATGATTTTGTGCTTTCAAAAAATTTACAAGCAACAACAAACAACCTCAATACAATGGTTACTGAGCAGCATACCTTCCAGGCTCTATGCAGGAACTAGGAAAAATATGACAACCTGTAGCCTCCAGAAACTTATAGTCAAGTAGTGGAGATGAGTGTAAAAAGCAAAACCATTTTGTTTTATGTAATAAGGTTACATAAAACATATTACATAAAACATAAAAAGTATGACATATTACAGTGTTAGGTAAAGGGAGTTTCAGGAGAAATTTCTTCTGCTCTCATTGTGAGCAAAGTCCACAGCAGGTGACACTGAACCAACCTTTGATGACTTAGTTCAATAAATACAGGGTGAAGGAAAGGGACATTCTAGGTATGGGCACCCTGGGAGGTTAGGGCATTGCAGGATGGAAGAGCAGAAAATACCAGTGACAGAATATGAAAATCATCCACATTGGGTGGGCCTGGACAATTAAAACATGCTCATCTTTATGTATTTGCTGAGTACTTTACAGTTTTCCAAAGGACACTTTACTCATATCCAGTTGCAGGACTCTCATCTTTGAACGAGGAGTATCCCTAACACTGCTGTACAAACTATGCAATACCAGTAAGTTTGGGGAAGGAAGGGAGGGAGAAAGGAAAGAAGCCAGGCTCACACAGTAATGCTCTCAACAAGCACAAGAAAACAGCAAGAACCTCCACTTATGCTTCATAATTTATATGCATTGTCTGTTGCATTTGATCCTAATAACAGTTGTAGGAGCTGGAGACTATTATTATCTCCATTTGGTGGATGCCAAAACTGAGACTTAGCGAAGCTCACTAACTGCCTGTGGCCATATAGCCAGCTGAAATAGTTTTCCAGTAAAAATTCTTTTAAAAGCCTGCTCTCAGGTAAAAGACAACAGAGGACCGCCACTGCTGGAAGCTGGCAGCACTAACACGGAAGCCCAGGTGGCGAACATTGCACGTGGTGAACACTACGTGCGTCCTTGGAAGCTGGGAAGTGGGGTGGGGCATTGATACTCCCTCTGCAGCCTGTGTGGCACTGGGAGCCCATGCAGAGAGCAGGCCCAAGCCAGTTCTGAAGCCCACCACAGTCTGGCCTTCTCCAGCCACTCAGCTCCTTGTGCTACCAGTGGGGCTGATTTCTTCACCAGACACGTTGTCACTTCCATAGTTCTTACACTGCTAAGGGGTCTTTAAAACTTACAGCACTCTGGAAAATGTGGTTTTTTTTTGAATAGAGGTGTCTTTAAAAGACACAGCAAGTAAAGTATCTTAGGTCTGAGCCATATTGAGAAAATACCTGGGGGAGGTTATCTGGACACCAGAAATGAGGACTGGCCTCCTTTTGCAGGAACTACAATTTAACAGCAACATCAGGGAAGTCTCAGCATTACTACCAGAAAATATCTACAGAAATGGGTGCTATTCTGAAGGAGGAGGCAAGGCAATATTACTGGGAGGCAGGAAGCTTTGTTTTGTAAGTCTGACTCTCCTTTTTATTTGCCCTGGCTGTTTCTTCCACAATGTAGTATCTGATAGCAAACTGCTGAAACCAGGCCAAGTGTGGCTGGCAGGGCGCAGGCTTCCACGCCGCACCACAACACAGCCCTCCTGCTATTTCAGGCCTTGGGTTCTGTAAAACAGACGCCGCTGCCCTCCATCCTGGGTTGTGTGAAATTATGCGGTGGTTTGGTGAAGTCAACAAATAACTAGCATGAACCACATTTTGGGGGAAATAAAAAAGCAGCTGGCATCAGTTCTGGTCTTCAGAAGGCAGCGAATAAGGACAGCTATCCTCTGTTGCCACTTATCTGAGAGCAGGATTTTAAAAGACTTTTTGCTGGGAAATAATTTTAAACTAACAGTTAAGGTGCAAAAATAAAAATAGTACAAAGAGCATCTATATGCCCTTTACCCTCATACTCAGCCATTGCTAATGATTTACGTTATGGTTTGCACAGCCAGGCTCTCACTCTCTCCCCTCCCCCATACTTCTTCGTGTATCACCTAATTAAAGAGATACATCCTTCCATAACCCATAGAACAGTTATCAAGCTCAATAAATTAAACATCTATATAATATTTTAACTAATCCACTATTTATATTCAATGTTCTCAGTTAATCCAATAATGCCCTTCAGTCCTAACACAAATGTGACCTCTATGACCTCGTCCCTAACATTTCCCTTTCCCTTGTGACACTCCTTTAGCACTTAGATTTGACTTTCTTCCAACTGTTATGTTCTGCCTCTCATTGTATGGATGGTTGCCTACCCTACTAGACTGATAGCTTTATGAAGTTCGGGCAAGTATCTGTTGGATGACTTGCCAGGTGCATATATATAATATATTAGGGCTAACATAAATAGTTGTAGAGTTCATTAATTTGTATTAGATGCTTTAAGGACTTTCATAATGTCATTTAAAAAAATGAATACTTTTCCCCCTCTTTGCTTAGGAAGATTCACAGACTGGAATAAAATCATCTGTAAACAGAACTATTAAAAAATACAACAGTCTTTGCTCATGAGGTCAGTTTGCTAAAACATTTTTACAAAAACTTCATTGTATTGTCATATATTTTGAGCATATAATTTGTTCAAAATCTGGATTACAATTCCAAAGCACCTTAACACATGAAAAAAGTAATCTGAACAACACAGTCCATATCTATCTGCTAAAGATTAAATTAAATACAATATGATATGGGAGGGATGGCAAGTGCTGTCTATTGAAAAAGAGTCTCAGAAGAGGGCAGGTGGATCATCATGATTATAAAAGAACAAAGTCAACAGTGCAGCTATTAAGACAATTAATAGACGGTAGAAGAGGTGGTCTGAATCACAGTGTGGTTCCTTTATATCCCTCACCTGTGTCTTATCCTTACTATAAGTTTATGTACCTTTTATTCATCTAACCACATAAAGAGAGATGAGGAAGATTTCAATGTCCTTGAAAACAGTTTCAGAAAACTGTCCCTGAAACCAAAGTTACTGTCCCTTCTCAAAGGGAAAAAAATAAACAAATCTAAAAAAAAAACAAAAAACCCTTGTAATACTAACATTCAAAGATAACCACCATTAATCATTTTTTGTAACCATTTCAGTCTTTTCTATGCATGTGTATAAAATAGATATCATTTTATCAGTATCAAATCAGATTCACATGCAGTTTTGTAATGTATTTATTTTGTAACTTTTTAAAGTAATTATAAGCTGTCATTTAAAATGGCTAAAGAGCATTTCACAGTATAAATGCATCTTAATTTATATAGCTAGTCTACCAGTAATAGTATTTCTAGACTTTTTATTTTGTGATATTATAAAGAATACTGCAATGAGCATTCATAGTCTAGTTAAATCTTTTCTCTCATCCTTAATTACTTCCTGCAGGAATAATTCCCAGAAATTGAATTGCTCAGTATGTACATTGCTTGAAATCTTGTGATGATCAGTAAAACTAAGCTGCCTTTCAGCAAGATGAAGATGATTTTTAACTCCTGTAGCACTCTCTTCTGGAGCTGCTTAATGCACACCCTCGCCAACTGTGGTTACTATATTTGACGATTAAATATACGCAATAGGAGTGTTGGTTTAAGTTTGGATTTCTTTGATTTATGCATCAGGGTAAATATTAAGGAACTTTATTAGAAGTTTGTATTCTCCTTTTATGAGTTTGAGGCTACAGATATTTAAATGATAAAAAGTAAAACTAAAGAAGACAAAATAACATTTAAAGCATTATTTTCAATCCAGTAAAATGTAATTCAACTCCACGTAATAAAACTAGCATAAGAGAGAAACAAGAAAGGTTTGTTCCAAGTTTAAGCACAAATGTCACTTGTGAACAAAGCTCTTACTCTGCATCTACATCTATGACGGATCAGATCATTTTGTAAAGTGCCTGTCAAATTTTGGCTATTTTCTATTTTCTAGAGAGCTGAATGTTAAAAATCAATACAAATGTTACAGCGTTTATGCCACCTTTAGAAGGGTTAGACAGACTCATGCCTGCAACATTCAAAGCCATTTCTGTTTAAAATCTTGGTAAGGAACCTATTCCAAACTTCCAGAATCACAGCTGGCAGGCTATAATTTAGAGTTGCATACAGGATAATGTGTATTAGTCCATTACTAAGCTGTAAGTTGACACCAACCTTTGGAATTGCTTTCTCAGAGGAAATGTTGAAGAGCCAATGCCTCAATCATTTCCAACAGGGCTGGGAAAAACATTCAGACAACCCATTAGATCCTTTCATCTCACATTTTGATGATTTTCATCAAAAGGGAGGTGGAAAGGCAGTGATGAGGCACAAATTTTCACTCTGGTGAACATCCAAACATATACTTTTAAGCTCAAGACATTGATGACATATGGGCAAGTCTTGTCCCCACTTAGCGAACCATCCCAGCCACCCAGAATATCCTAATGGTAATGAACAAGTTTAGAGAAAGGGGATGGGATGGTGAGCAGATACTAAAGCAAATATTGCAACTCACATTTTGACAAGCAAAAGGTATTTCTGTGAATACCAACAGAAACCTTAAGTCACCGAAGATTAGGTTTGAGGTTTTCAGTTGCCAAAGTCTATGCTGCATTGCATTCTCCTTGTGAGACCAGAGGGGTATCCTTTGGTGAGTCTGTGCGACTATATAAGCTTTGGCTAAGGCCACCTAATAGTCACCTGAGTGACTTTAGGAGAGAGCCACTTTGGACTAGGATAGGTCAAAGATGTAACCTCCATTCCTGCCCATGCAGTTTACGGTATTTCTGTGACAAATAAGCATCGGACAGATACTCCCCTTCAGCAGATTCCAAGTTGAACCACTGTTGCTATACTAGCTTTCCATATCTTCTTTAGGGATAAATAGAACTTGATCTAACTCTCAGCCTCCCATCAAAATTAGCTGAAATTTAAGGAACACTCAAAATTGTTCTAATGAGTAACCTAATGTGTTTCCACATTTCCCATTCTCATCAGAAGCAGAAAAATGCTACAACCTATCTAGCACACTGCTGTCCGATGGAAATATAACACAAGCCACATACGTAATTTAAAATTTTCTACTGGCCACATTTAAAGAGAAAAAAGAAAAGATGAAAGTAATCTTAATAGTATACTGTAATAACAATCCAACATATTATATAACCAACATAAAATTGATTGAGATATTTTCCACTTTTCACACTATCTTCAAAATCCAGTGTGTATTTAGTACTTACAGTACATCACAAGTTGGACTAGCCACATTTCAAATGCACAGTAGCACCTGATGTCTAAGTGGCTACTATATTGGAAGGAACAAGCATTTAGAAATTAAAATGTTAATCAGGACTACCAAAGCAATAGAAGGACAATTTGAGACACAAAACACAGAAGACTGTATCTCAGAATCACTATGTTCATTTCATAAATGCACCAATGCAAAGAAACTTGAGAAGACGCTCTGTAAATCATCCATTCAGTGTCCATGTATGCTTTCCAACAGCTTGATGACATCACACCCAATGGGGAAAACTGTTCTCAATAACAGCCCCAAAGTACAAAGCAATGACCCGCTCTTGTTTTTCCTTGGCAAATAATATGGCTATAAAGAGGTGCCCAATATGAAGAAAGTACAAAATTGTTCCCATGCCTTGGTGTCACTTCCTGATAGCCATCATGCCAATTAAGTTCCAGTAAGTAACTGTTACACAGGACCTGAATTTAAAAAAATGTATTGGTAGATAATACTTGCTTATAACCTTACCCTTCACTCAAATGCCATTTGTACAATGAAGTTATATAATTTCTGAATGTGTGCATCTTGTTTAAAGCAATGAAAACAATGTTGAACAAATATTATGGGAGAGTTTAAGTTGCTTCTCAGTCACAATATAGCATTGTTTTAACTGTGTAGAGAACTTTTGCAAATAAGCTATAAAATGTTGTTATCCCACAAAAATGATTCTTCGAGTACAGTATTACTCCATGTAACACAACCTATAATTTAGTAATAATAATAATATTTTACATGTGGATAGCACTTTACTATTTACAAAGCATGGTTTACACTGTCTCATTAAGCTTCACAAGAAACCTTGTAAGGCATTGATGGCAAAATAAGCGAAATATAAGTTCTTTGTCACTGGCTTTCTTCCAACATTTTACTTCCTTTGGGCACTTAGACTATTTACAAGGTCAATGTAGGGGGTCTCCTGTTTTTTAAAAAAATTACTATCAGTGACACTTTCAGATTGCTTGATTACGTCTTAATGGTCATTGGATTTTCCCACTGAGTAAGTCAGAGTTCTTGTCCGACCTTATCCTGGTCAGATAAATTCTATAAGCCACAGCAATTCCCTTATTATCCAGTAAATTATACTTAAAGAAAATGGTGAGCTGAAGTCTTTACCCAAAGATTGATTAACCACGTAAGTCACTTTATGTATAGTCCTGGCTGGTGTGAGAACAGCTAAGCCTCTGAACAATACCCTGTACAACAAGAAAAAATATATGAAAATAAAAAGTCCCTGAAGAAATTAAAACTTTGAGGTCAAAATATGACTTTAGAAAAAGCCACTCTGAGGATAGGATCAGGAGAGAAGTTTGATGAGAACTAATGAGCTAAAATAAGTCTTCAGAACTGAGAGTGCTCAAGACCAAAGAACTCAATTTCCATTTTCAGAAAAAAAAAAATGTAGGTAAACTAAGAAGACCTGGAAGGCTTTGAAATGACAAATTATTAAATAGTTCCACCTTTTAAAAGTATTTAAGCAGTTTTTTCAAAACTTAGAGTCCTGGCTTGACTAGGGGCTGCTGCTTTTCCTTAGCCCCTAAACCTAAAAGTCAACAAGGAAAACCAGAAGGAACCTGTTTGTGCATGTAGTGAAAAAGATACAATTTTTCTAATTATATATCAGCAACATATGTCCCAGCTCGTTGTCTTACACATAAAAGTGTGGGGAAGTCTGGGTATCACAAAAATAGCCCTTTTCTCCCAGCATGGAAATAGGAAGGAATGAGAAGGACCCAAACTTCATGTGTGGTTTTTACTTTCTCTTATGGTAAATGCCACACATGAAGTGCAGAAAAAAAGGCAAACCGAGCAAAATAGGTTTTGGTTTCCTTAGTTAAACAACTCAATATAGTTGGAAGTTCCCTCATGCCAAAGCAAGCTAACCAATCAGTCCTTCTCCAAAGAGTTTTGCCTTCTGTGTCCTACAGAAATACAAAGGTTACTCACTCTAGAGCAACATTTGAAATACGTTTCCAAATATACAGAAGCATGTTTAAGAAGGTTCTTGAATTACTGAGACCACCTTTCCACCCACCAATATTAAAAAAGAAAAGAAAAAAAATCCTGAAGAAAAATGTGATTTGCCATTTGATTTGAATGAAGATTAAAAATATAACACAGCAGCTGTTTAACTTTATGTCATTGAAATTCCAGTTTCGTATTTTTTAATTGCTACTATGAAAAATTCTTTGATTGCACTTGATGAAATTAAGTTTTGCCTTTTTAATGATTAAACATGGGAAAATTCAAGTGTCTTCTAGTTAACAATTTAAATTCTTGTGTGTGTTTAAAGATGAAGTAAAATCTACTGGGATATTATTTTGTTTCAAGGCTAGATACAATACTTAGTAATTGCACAAAGCACTTGCTCATGCAGTTCTTTCAAAATGACTACTTCTTCAAAGATAAGACAGCAAGTATTTGCTGGGTTAAAAGGAAACTCTGGGAACCCACTGCTCACAACCATATTGCGACAGGAGTCATTTTAAAGAGGAAAATGACATATTCATCATCAGTTGTTGTGTGATAGTCTCATGAGTCACTGGTCAGTCAACACGCTCATAAATGTGGTACACATTTGACTCCCAGGATTTCATTTTGAAAGATGACCAGAGTGTTTGCAGATGAGAGAACAATTGAAGAACCCACTGGCTCCTCAAAGACCCCAAGATCATACAAGGAGTTTCGATGATGAAGCCCAGACCATGTGTTTCTTCCTGTAGGCAGAAAAGTTTGTCTCAGACTGTAGTTGAACACTAAGATGGAAACTGTGGAAAGAGCTAGACTTGGTCTGAAATACATACAAAGGAAATAATGGATTGAAAGTTGGGCTTGGGCTTCACACAAGCACTCTCTCAGAAAGTATCTCCTTGTCCTCTAGATGTGTCGCACATTTAGGGATCTGTAATACTTTTGAACTTTCACAGTGATAATAACATACTCTTTATAGTCATGAAATAACAAAGCCCCCCCAAATCTTGATAGGTTTATCAATAGGCAGGGTAAATTTTACACGTCTTATGAACAGTTCCAGTTTTTAGCTGGAAAAGTCATTTCTTCACCTCAAAGGAAATATATTTTACTTTCTTTTAGAAGTATTAGATTTATTAATGCAATAAAATACAATGTTTTGATAGACTATAATAATCTTGGTTTTATGAATATAGCTATCATATTAATAGCAATTGTGCACAGAAAGGGAGAGACAAATTAATTATTTCTAAACCATCAACTGAAAATTATATGATTCTTGACTGAATGCTAAAGGGGCCACTTACTACTAAGTTACTCAGAGAATCCTCCTCTATGGATAGTCATGGCAGTCCTAAAAATGGGGAATGAACTTTCTCATACCTTGCATCCTTAATAAACACTTTCTATAAGGCAGAATTTTAAGTCTATTTATAAGCAAAGGAAACCATGGTATTCAGAGCTCTGCAAACGGCACCTATGACAATAATAAATGTATATGACAGCAAACCTTGGAGAACCTGTTTTCTTTTGTCTAATTTAAAGTCACCTCTTAAAAATCAACCCAAAATTAGGAAAATAATGACACTGAGATGTAAGAACAATATATGATAATAAGAATTATTTTTTTAATGAACTTTTAATTTTACAGTAGTTTTAGTTTAAAGAAAACTTGCAAAGATAGTACAGTCTCCTTACGGACCCCTCGCCCAGTTTCCATATTGCTCACATCATATGTTACTGTGTCATTTGTCTCAACCAATACGGACACTCTCTAGAGTCTATTCTTTACTCGTAATTCTTAACTTTTACCTAATGTCCTTATTCTGCTCCAGTATCTTATCCAGGGTGGCACATTACATTTATTCATCATGTTTCCTTAGGTGCCACTCGACATTCTTTGTTGTTGATAACCTTGAGAGTTTTTAGGAAAATAGGTCAGGTATGTTCTATAATATTCTAGTAGTGAAATTTACATGATGTTTTTCTCATGATTAGACCGGGTTTGTGGGTGTGGAAGAGGAAGACTACGGAAGTAAAGTGCCACTCTCATCATCTTTTTTTTTTGTTTTTTGATACGGAGTCTCACTCTGTAGCCCATGCTGGAGTGCAGTGGCGCCATCTTGGCTCACTGCAACTTTTGCCTCCTGGGTTCAAGTGATCCTCCTGCCTCAGCCTCCTGAACAGCTGAGATTACAGGCAACTGCCACCATGCCCGGCTAATTTTTGTATTTTTAGCAGAGACTGGGTTTCACCATGTTGGCCAGGCTGGTCTTGAACTCCTGACCTCATGATCTGCCCACCTTGGCCTCCCAAAGTGCTGGGATTACAGGTGTGAGCCACTGCGCCTGGCCCTCATCATCTCATTCTAAAGGCACATGCTACTAATGATTCATCGCTGTTGATGTTGACCATGATTGCCTGGCTGAAGCAGTGTCTGTCCAGTTCTTTGACCATAAAATTACTGTTTCCACCACTTTCCATATTGTGCTTCTTGGAAAGGAGTTGCTATGCAGAACCTTACACTTCAGGTATAGGAAGCTACATTCTACCTCCTTGAAGATACAAAATCTACATAAATTATCTGAGATCCTTCTGTATGGGAGATTTGTCTATTCTCTTTCTTTATTTATTGCATCATTTATTTTTACTTTATTATGGACTCCCTAGCATGTATTTTCTACTTCTGAGAATAATCCAATAATATGCTATTCATTTCATTGCTCAAGTAGTTCCAGCTTTGACCACTGCAAACTCTTTCAGTTTGCTCCTAAAGATTACTTTTTAAGAAGTTAATGTATCTTTTCTGTTCTCACTTCATATTTTTCCCCAAATTATATATGAGAAGAGCATGCCAATTTTCATGTTGATTTTGAGCTGTTTTAAATGTCAAAACCAGATTTTTAAATTTGGTATGTGATGGTTCACACAGAGAGGACATGTTAGTTAGCGGACAATAAAATGTTTGCCCAGAGTTCAGTCCAGCTAGTCCTCTTAATTAAAACTATCAACGGTTGCAGATTTTTCTCATATGATGTCATCACTTTTTCTCTTTTACTTTATTTTACATATTTACCTAGAAGTGGCCATGAAAAGAAGCTGATTTTTAAATTATGTAGAAACACGAAACTAAACATCAAAGATTAACTTTATGTTTGTGAAATTAATTTATATTTATGAAAATAGAATAGAAATAATACAGTATTTAGAGATAAAATTAGCATGGCATATTTTTAAGTAGCTAACCTAGAAATAACTTCTTTCCTAGCCTTTGGAAAAACTTGTAAATCTGTAACATAGGTTCAGTAATAAAATATTATGTCTAGATGTTTTTGGGTTTTTTTTTTTGCGAGGAGGATAGCGTAACTTATGGAAAACATTATTCAGATATTTCAGTAAAATTAATTGCTGATTTGCAAGAGTGCCTAGCCTTATATAAATATATAAAACTACATGGCAAAACTCTGAGTTTATTACTGAGAAAACAATCAGCATGTTGTCATTAGACTGTCACTCCATAATATTTGAGTTGTCTACTCTGTACAAAAGCAACAACTTCTTCGGTGTCCTGCCCATCTTGTCTTCAAAGGCTAAAGTAAAACACAGTTCCTGAAACTTTTGAGCAGTACTCTTTTAAGAAGATCTCACAAGATTTATGTTCCGATACACTGTCAATTAAAAATGGAAAAGTCATGAATTTGGGAAATTGAGGCTGTTCCCCAAATGAAAATATTTATGACGTTGTTTATGGGAAAATAACGGGGGCATGGTAAACAAAAATGTGTCCTGACAACAAAGAATTTCAAATAAGCAATGCAGAGGAAAATAGAGAAAAGTCAGCTCTCTATAAATTTTCCCTTCAAGGCCTCAGCAACCTTCCATTCACCTCTAGGAAGTTATTCTCTCTTTTTCCAAAGGAATTTCTTCAGCCCGACTGCTTTTACAGGTGCCAACAGCAACAAACTGTAACAAAAAAAGGCAACTGCTAAATGACACACACATGCACACCCACACATGCACATGTGTGCACACGCACACACACACACCCCTACTTCTCTCCTTTTTATATCTATGCTTCCACTTCCCTCATGAACAAGAAGCTGTTTTGCCACCACCAGAAAGGGTGTGAGCACCTTAGCTCTTCTTCTTTGGTTAGCATGTGGGGAGGAGAAGAAGAGAAAGGAAATGACAGAAAGGAAAACTACAGACCCACAGGAACAACACCACCAACAAAATACTATACCAGGCAGCAGTGATCACTAGTGGACACTTGGACTGAGGGGCAGGGAAATTATAATGTGGCCCATAGATGTGAAGTGGCGTAAAGAAAGCCTGACTTCCTCATTTAATTCAATCAATCAAGATTAAATGGATTCTCCTGTGCCACAGAAGAGTAAGATTTTTTTACTCCCTCTACCAATTTGAAGACAGGGAAACAGAGGCAGAAAGGTCAGCCGACCTCCTAACGGCCACCCAGCAAGCCTCAGCTTCTCTTTAAAATAAAGGTTTACTTTAGATACTCAAATAGACATTTTTAAATGTTGTTCAAATCCAAAAACCTCAACCACTGGTCTCCATGTTTACAGTTCAGGATTATACAAATTTCCCTTGGTCCTCTGAGGCCTCATCTAAGAGACTTGATTGATGCTCTCCTGCAGCCCCAGGCCAAGGGGCAGAATGTTTCACGGAGAACACAGCCATTAGCTAATGGAAGACATTTTTCATCCTGTGGAAGGACAGCCGACTGCAGCCAGCTACAGGGCTGGCCAAAAGTGGCACCTACCAGCTATGAAGGACGGCGAGTGCCCAGTGCCCACAAGGTGAAGAAAAACCACATGAAGCAAAGTTCAGATCCACCGAGAACTTTATCACGATGCTGTTGGCACACACTGACGCCACCACAAAGATGATTAGCAAATGCAATGCCCCGTGGTATTTTTGATACTTTCTACTTCACCGCAACATCTTCAGCAACTTGTACTGTTCTTGAATGACTAAAGGGGTTAGGGGTGGGGTTCTGTAAATATACCTATATAAGTGGTCTTAGGAGGAGGTGCTTAGGCATAGCATTTTCTTTGGAAGGATACTCGGGAGAGCTTTGGCTAGAAACTTTGACTTGATGCTGTATTTACATAGCAGTTTATAATATTTTATAAATATTGAGAGACTGTCAATAGTTCATCTCAAAGAATGGAGGTGCTGGAAGGGATATAAAAGGTCTTCCTCAGATCGCCTCTCAGCACTGCCTGCCTGAAAGGAGAGAAGGCTTTTGCGTCTATAAAATCATGCCCCTCCCACCCGCTTCTCACTACTGAAGCCACCAACACCCCCTCCCCAGTCCACAATCCAGAGGCCAAGGTCGCACAGATATTTTCTCGTCACTGAACCAGGTCAGGGGATAACTGGCAAGGCCGGCTGGAAAGTAAAAGTGTAAACAGGCTTTTATTTTCCCCTTCTTTTGGCTCTCTATGAATAGAACTTTCATATAAGAACCTCAAGCTGATGGAAAAATTAGATAATCACACCCGGTTGTCCTAAACTACCATACTCATCCTTACGGTGGGTCAGCTAAGGGCTCCGCATAAGAGGGAAGAAACACTAATTGCCTCGCTTTATTGATGCCTTTGGGGAAACGAAATAGCAAAAGACACAAAGAAACAACTTTGATGAATTTAAGACAGTTTTCTTATTCTGATTGCTTTGACTGAATTAAGATAATTTCCATGTTTTTAAAAGTGCTGAAATCAGGCAGGGAGTTTTCTAAAAAGTAAGCCAGCAGCACCCTCTACTGGCCATTTTTCTGCAGTGTGCAGAATCCAAGACAGGACAAAGTGGAGAAGTTGGGTTTAAGAGACATAGGGAAAGCTGCATATGTCAAGAAAACGATCAATGGTCACATATTACAGGTCATATGTGAAATCGTAGCTATTTCTCAATAGTAAGGTAAGTACTCTGTCATAAGAGATATAAAAACTCGGCCCTTATATGGAAAACACAAAGAGAAAATGGAGAACAACTTAGATCTAATAGAATACAAATGTTTACTGATTATCATTTTTTATATATAAACATATTCAAATATTAAACAAAAATTTCCCCTTTGGAGGAAGCTGTTCAAATAAACATGGAGTGATATTTCTGAAACTCACATAATTTAGGCCAGTTTTTCCACTCAGATCCACACTCTGCTTACATACTCCAGTTTCAAATTTAAGGCGAAGAAGGGCTCGCCAATCAAAGGCTTTTATTGGCAATGGAAGATAAAGTTCCCTAAGCCCACAATCAACTGATTTTATATGGGAAACACTTGATTTTGAGAAATGTGTTTATACTTGAGAAAGATAATTTTTAGTTAGAAATATTTTCATCTGTGGCTAGTTTCTTTTAAATAAATATTTTAAATACGGGCGGCACCAGTATGACTTCTAGATGTTCTTCGTCAAGCAGTTCAGACACAATGGTATAGGGATGGGTATATACTCTCAGAGAAAAATCAAATCTCACAGCTTCAAGAGTAGACAGATTCTCAGAGTACTGATAAGTAGGTATTTAAGGCAAATCGATCTCTTCTCAGGTTGGGGACATCACTTTTTTGCTGTTGAACTGATACGAATGAGAAGACTACTAAGCACGGTTTCAGTTTCTCTGCCTGTGAGCTGCAATGGGAAACCCTATTTATTGACACATACCAACTTAAACAGAAGAAATAACCTAACTGAAAAGCAGGAAGTAAAATGTTTTGACTTCGTTAATATGGGAATTTGTATCATATAAATGTATAGCCCATTTGAGTGAAAAGTGAAATTTTCTGATTTCATTTCACTGACAAGGAGGAACTGCATTCTGTGAATTTATGAGTTTTATATATTATTATATGTGCAGTTTGCCACAGAGTTCTGTAGAGAGTAGCACTGGAAAAAAGAAAACATTGAATATAGCGAGAGTTTCTCACACATGTAGATTTATATAATTTTATAGCTCCAAGTGAACAGGGGGATCATTTAATCTAACCCCAGTCTGTCAGGACGTAACTCCACTTAGTACTCAATAAATTGTTTCAAAAAACAGCTCTCCCTGAAGTGTACAGAAATAAAACATAAATATGCTTTAATGATTTAGGTTCATAAAATACAAATTAAATAGAAAAATCAAAGCTCTGAAGATAGATGTAAGTTCAAATCCCAGCATCCCATCTCTTTAGCTATGTGACTTTGTGTTAGCCAAGCCTTTCTGATCTCAGGCTCCTGATCTATAAATACTTTTCAGGGTTGTATTGGAGATAATATGTGCAAAGCTTATGGAACAAAAGTACTCAATGAATGATAGCTATTACTATAGTTTCTTATTATGTGTTTGTCCTCCTTGGCTGTCTTTATGACCATACAAAAATGTCATGCTTTCTGAATTAGGAAGAGATTAATTATCTAAGTAACATGAAGAAAATACTGGCACATGAAATAGAGTTCATTCACTATGTCATTTAAGATATAACTGAGATCATTCATTTCAGGGTCAAGCAATGGATTTTCAGGGTCAAGCAATGGATCTTGAGGGGCATAGAGTAGAAATAAAATGCCACAAGATTTCTGCTTTAATCAAAAGTCTCATCTTACTTAAAAAGCAAACAAGTGATTCCATTTAAGCGAAGTACGTGAGCAATTTCATTTGCTCACTTTCCGTTTCCGGACATGACTTCCGATTATTCAAACAAGACTTCTGGAGGGAAAGGCCACAAGACCATGTGCCACAGATGGGCGCAGCTGGCACCCAGCAGACAGAATACAGACTAGACCTCTGTAATGAATTTAAGGGAAAATATGAATTAATGCAAATGCCAGTCCTCAAACGCAGACTTCATTCTCAAATTGCACACCAGTGGAGCCACTAATAAATTATTAGGTAGCTTCATTTTGAAATGCTTGTCCAACATTAACTAATTTGACCATATGATATTTTCAAAGGGATAATTATTATTCTCATCTTGCAGATGGGGAAATAAAGCAGGATGATCATCACATTTAAAAAGGAACATTATTTCATATTATGACTAATACCATATTCAGTTACCAATTTTATTAAAGGGTGAAAATATTCTGTCTGCATTAAAAAAGAAAAAAAAGACATGACAGATCCAAAATGGGTAAGAAGTGTATTTCGAGTTTTCTTTTTAAATTATTTGCTCTCTTCCATAATCCACAACCCACAGAAAGGATTTCAAGTGGCTTATAAAAATAACCATAATACAAAAGGATATAGTAAATAATCAGGAATGTTTTAATAAGGAGAAATAATAGAGCCATGGACAAGAAAGCAGCCCCATCCTATTCAGCTGCTGTAAGTGGCTCAAAGCTTCCTAGTGAGGAAAGAAAATGAAAATATTAATATGATTCATGCTGTCATAGATGAAATGTGCTTTGAATTGTTTTTCCAGGAGTAGTAGGTCTGGTGCCCCATTCAGGCCTTCTTGTATGGTACTTCCAATAAACCTACCAACCCAGGGCCTGCTTGGGTGAATGTATAGTTCCAGCCATGAAACAGGTCAAAGCTAAAAGGCTTGCAAACAGATCAAATGCACAATTCTGCCTAAGATTAGAGCTTCTCACCTGGTGTGCCATTAATGGGTCACAAGTGTGTTGTGAGCAACTGATGCCCTCAGCCCTGGGATGAGGATGCGGCTACCTCCTTCATTTATCCCAGTGTTTCATGCAAATACTCCGATATTAATGCAAAAAAAAGATTAGGAAGTACAACTCTAAACAACTGAACTATTAAACCTATAGCATTAGCAGTGAATACAGACTGAAAAATCAGACTCATAATCCAAAAGACTGGCTAGGATGCCATTTCCTTAATTCTATGTGTTACCCATACGTATTAGTCCTTTCTCATGCTGTTAATAAAGACGTACCTGACACTGGGTAATTTACAAAGAAAAGAGGTTTAATGGACTCAAAGTTCCACATGTCTGGGAGGCCTCACTATCATGGCAGAAGGTGAAGGAGGAGCAAAAGCACGTCTTACATGGAGGCAGGCAAGGGAGTGTGTACAGGGGAACTGACCTTTATGAAACCATCAGTTCTTGTGAGACTTCTTCACTATCACGAGAACAGCATGGGAAAAACTGCCCCGTGATTCAATTACCTCCCATGGGGTCCCTCCTATGACACGTGGGGATTATGGGAGCTACAACTCAGGATGAGATTTGGGTGGGGACACAGCCAAACCATATTACCATGTCCAGCCCTCTTTCATATGTGTGGCACCATGCCTCCACCCCCCTAGAGCTCTGTCCATTTTTACATCAGGACCACTTTACTTGACAAGGATCAGTTTATGAAATAAGGCTCACTTTCATTTCAAGAGAACTAAAAAATAATATCCATATATGAACCTGAAGATGCAAACACATTAACATCTGTTTTTCCCAACCAGGATAGAACCATGAACCATGCTCTGACTCCTAAATAGAGGTGCAAGTAATGAAGAGACACTAGCTCACCTTAAGCAAACAAACCAAAGGAAAAGGTCCACATAAAAATATTAACAGATTATTTTTGCCAATAGTGGTAGAGCATTAATCAAAGGGATTTAAATAGCTTTCTTTCTTTTTCTTAGCCAACTTACAAAAGTTGGTTCTCATTTTGGGAGCATGAGGGAGTAACTATTTTCAAGGATGCATGAAATCAATCCACTGCCACAATACTAAGATACAGGAAGTCCAACTTGGTCTATAGCCCACCAATCTCCTGCCTTTGTGGTGGTCCTCCCACTGTTTAGAAGCTGATTCAGACAAAGGCAGAGGAAGGACAAAAGCTGTGGGTTGTTAGTCCTTGACCAGGGCTGGTGCTAATGAGACTCTAGACAATGCATACAGACAGACTGAATCTCCTCCTTCCTGCCTCCAAAGCTGCTGACACGTTCATCAAAGAGGGACAAGCCTGCATGTATGGCTAGGACAGTTCCTTCTCTACTGCTAGAGAGGTGCCTCAGTGGGCATTCTTCTGGCAGAAAAACCTGCACATAATCAGAACAGGATTTCTCACTATTAATTATTCACTCTATGTCCCTGAAAATCAAGGAGTGGAAAAGACCAGCTCTTCAACCTGAGCCACATGGATTAAATGTCCTCAAAGGCAAATGTCCTCCAGCCATGGAGCACAGAACAAGCCAGAGAAACTCCTTCACTCCAGAATTGCCTTTCCTCTCCTTTCTTAGCATCAAGATGTTCAAGTGGGCCGGGCGTGGTGGCTCATGCCTGTAATCCCAGCACTTTGGGAGGCCAAAGCAGGCAGATCATCTGAGGTCAGGAGTTTGAGACCAGCCTGGCCAATGTGTTGAAACCCCTGCTCTACTAATAATATGAAAATCAGCCAGGCATGGTGGCACATGCCTGTAGTCCTAGCTACTTAGGAGGCTGAGGCAGGAGGATCTCTTGAACCTGGGAGGTGGAGGTTGCAGTGAGCTGAGATCATGCCACTGCACTCCAGCCTGGGTGCACTCCAGCCTGGGCTGAGAGCAAGACTCCGTCTCAAAAAAAAAAAAAAAAAAAAAGTTCAAGCAAGTGAGTGTTAAACAAGCAGACTTAAACAGTTTGGATTACATGTTTACAAATCTCGGTGCTTGGGAATTCATACTGCAGATGAGGGCATCCTTTATAATCTCTGAAGTCTTCTTACAGATAATCTGTAACTAGTTACACCTAGTTGCAGTGACGAAACACTTGCTATATATATTTTTCTAATTTATCTTATTGGTAGGAAAGCTCCTTTTAGTGGTTCTCAAGATGAGATCTTTAGACCAGCAGCAGCAGGTGCTGACCTGGGAACTCACCACATGTGCAACTCACAGACCTGACTTCAGACCTGCTGAACCAGAAGGTCAAAAGATGAGGCCCTACAATCTGGTCTGAACACGCTCCCAGGTGATTCGGACACACGCTCAAATTTGAGAATCACTGCCTTAGAGTATGTTGTTTCCTGTTTCCTAGTGGTTCAACTATTTCCTAAATGTAACTCTGGGCCTCTGTGTCCTTCATGGGCCCATTTCCAATCAGCCAGTTCTGAGGAGGAGTGTTTGGTATCATTCCTTCCCTCCTTGCTTTCCTTCTTCTCACCTCTGGTTGGCCTTTTTTGACCCTTAACTGAGCAGAGAAGTACACACCAGCCCTGCCTCAGTGTCACCTCTGTGGGGTCTCTCCACCAGCCCCACTCCACTAACCTGCCTCATTCTCAGACTCTGAATGCCTTCCTCCTCTGGACTGGACTTCTCCTCGCCACCATGGTTTACCTCCTGGCTTCAGATCAATTCGCTTTGGTCACCCACATGTTTGAACCCCCAAAACTGTGAAGTTTCTTTGGCTTCAAGACTCCTTCTCTGTTTTAATTTTTGACAACTGTGAGATTATCAAGCCTTGTTGGCCTATTTTTTATACTGTGTCTGGAAACATCATCATAGCTGTTGGCAGACTAGCCCAGCTATCCCCACGCTTGAGTGAGAAGGCCTCTTCGGAACTCTTCCAAGCTAACCTCCTAAAAAAGCCACACCTTCAAAGAATAGCTTTTACCTTATTATCCCTTCTTACCTCTTGTTTTTAAAAGATTCCAAATCTTTAATCTTCACCACTATCCAAAAAATAATGATCATGACAAAGGTCATGATGATAAAGGTGATGATGGCCAACATCATGATGGCCAACTCTATTACATGCTAGTCATGAACAGCTGTGAGCTACCTGTATGTATGATCTGATTCATTTTCAAAACAACCCTGTGAGAGGGTGCTATTGCCTCTCTTTAGCAGGTGAGAAATCTCGGTAATTTCAAAGTTCAAGTAGCTAATTAGTGACAGCAATAGGACTTGAACCCAGTCTGTAACCTATAAATGTCCATAATTCTTATACCGATTCCTATTCTTCTAATATCTTGACAAGGCATCCAAAGCCCAATGCAAGCTGGTTGCCTATTACTCTTTTATGGGAATTCTCTGCTCTACTATACTGGACCCGGCACACCTGCCTCCAAATCCTCGCTAATGCCCAGGAGGCTTTATCCTACCCTTCAGCCTCTCTAAATCTTAATCCATGCCTCAGAGCCCAGCTCCAGGCTTACCATTTCCAGGGATAAGTGTCCACTTTACATGGGTTATACATGCATGGATGAAGGGCTAGGAATGTCAGATAATATAGAAGAAAATAGAAAACATCTGGCTCCTGGACACAGAAGTCCTGAATGCCAGTTAATCTGGGTGTGAGGAGGAACAGATGGGGTAGCATGTAGGAAGCTGTATTATTTCAGGTGTGATGTAATAATGGCTAGAGTTAGGGTTTTAGCTCTGGGAGTTACACGAAAGGGATGGGAACCAAGACATATGAAGAAAGAATTCACAGGCCTTAGGATGGACTTAATATGGGGTGGAAATGAAAGGAGAAAGAAGAATTCCGAGTCCTCCAATTCTGATAGGTCAAACAAAGCAAGAGCAAAACCTTCATCCTTACAGCATCCCTACCAGGGTGACAAGGTGGGGATGATGCAAGAAAAAGAGGCAGAGAGTTTCTGCAGAGGCCTAACAGTGGGGCCAGCCCTGCAACCCATCTCCTGCCCTGGGGACCACCTCCAAAGTGCACTTGAATCAAGCACAACCCCAAGAGAGAAAGATGAAACAGATGGAGAACAAGGCTCAGACCAGGTAATGCAGGTCTCAAAGCACCTAGAAAGGAGTTTGGATTGATTTCAAGAGCAACCAGATTCTGGGTCCCATATCTGTGGCTCACATTCCCAAGCTCAAAAAGGCAAAGGCTAAAGAACTTGCCACACCAAACTGGGTTAAATGTATACTGCTGAGTTTTTGGTATATACAAACAATTAAAATAATACAAATTTTCCTTAAAAAAAAAAGAGCAACCAGAAACTGCGGAAGGGTTTTAAGCAAGGGGGTGATGTGATTTACTTAAATTTTATAGTATTAATAAATTTATCACCCTCCTTCCTTCTGCCAGGTTCTTCTCTTCCTCCTTCCTCTTTTCTTTCATGGTCCGGGATCCAATTCCTTCACATTCCAGGACAGCAGAGAGTGTGAGCATGCCCAAGCCATACCCTCTGCAACCCCAGCTCTAGCACAATGTAGTCACATAAAAGATGCCCAATAAACACAGGTTTATAAAATGAATAGATAAAAAATGGAATCTGGACATGTCTTTGTTTTACATGTAATTTGCAACAACAAGATTCTCACAGCCAAAGATGTAGTTAGGAAACATCCTCATTGCTGCTACAGCTCTAAAAATATCCAAGTTGTATTTTCCATCCCCCCACCCCGCCCCTACTCTCCAAGTTTCCAAGTTTCTGCAGAGTTTTCAGCGGGGTTTTTCTTCTTTTTGCTGTCTCATTACCGAGCTCCTCTTCTCCTACCCATGAACTTTTGTCCTGCCATTCTTTCCCTTTCATTTAGAATCGTCTTTATCCCAAATGTCTCTTTGGTATTTCATCAGTCCTCACATCCTCCCGTTTTTGTCTGTTCCAGGGACAAACCCAGTCTTTTTTCTTCAGACACTGTCTGGGAGAGCTATGCCCAACTCTTTAATTTCCCCCCATTACCGTCCCATAGTCCTCCCATCAACCCTACTCCCTGGCTTGTAATGCAGTTTATGTTTTGTCTTAAAAGTAGTCTTTTGCTTCTTTAGAGGTCAAGATCATATTTAACAAGGTACGTTTTACTACAACTCTGGATATGATAATGCAACGATGCCAGCTTCCCAGTGCTGCTCCTCTGGGGATGCCCTGCCAAGCGCTCTGCTCTCCATGTATCTAAGCCCACAGACTCTTTCTAAACCAGCCATTGGGCAGAATCATGGGGAGTCCTAGATTCCTGGGTTGCTTGTGAGCAATCAAGGTGGCTCTCCTACATCTGGCTATGGATGAATCCCCACCCCTTGCCTCACTCAGAGAGGCTAGACGACTGAATGCTAAATCCTACAGATTAGCTAGAAAATTGCTCAGGAAATCAGAGAGTTGAAGAGTTGTTCAACCAGCAATACTTAGCCATTTGGTGTATTACTTCCTTTTGAAGGAACATCATGAGGAACACCATTGTTTTCTGATACAAAAGGCTACATTATTTTCCTCAAAACTCTTTTAATGGTCTCATCATTAGTGCCTACCAGTGTTTTTTAAATCTTTGATATTTAAGGGTATAGCACAATAGATGTTAAATCTATAGATCGCTATTCAGGTGCCAAATGCTTGCTTGTAGAATGAAACGTGGAAAAATAGCTGATTTGCTAAGCTAGAGAGCTCCATGATACGGTTCTATAAAAAGTTTTTGATTATTTTATGAAAATAAGTATATTATATATACATTCTTATTAAACTCTATAAGAGCAGTTTCCTTGAATGGGTAGTCTCCATCTTCTCGCATGGTTTAACAAGGTTAAAAAGAGCATTTTGTGATTTTGTTCCTTAAATAAGATACCCATAGACTGCTTAACTAAATTTGCCAACACCTAAACACTATTTTTTATTAGTTAAAATGTTATAAAAAGTAAATAAAACTTAACAATTACAAAAATTTCCATCTGCCACATTTAGTTGAATTTACTTACATAATTTCCAAATATTGTTTTCATTCCATTTATTTCTTACTACTCATTTTTTTTTTCAAAAAATTGAGCTCAATTTGAAAATGCTTTTCTACTTTTCCATCTAACTGATAACCTATTAAAACATTATTCACTGAGTTCATATATATGAAACATTTTCTGAGACTTAAAAAAAAAAAAGTTGATTGAGACACACTTTCTCTCAAGTAGACTACCCTGTGGTCTGCTTGAAAACAAGGACCACACGAACCGATACAGTCCTGGTGAAAGGCAGAGAATGAGGACAGAAACCTGCAAAGAAGAGGCTGTAGGAACTATTTGTGAGGAGATGAGTCTTGGGCTTTCAGCAACGGGATGGGTGGCGTTGGGGCTAGTTAAACGGCAGAGGGAATGTCACTGGAAGAGTAGGGAAGAGCAAGACCGCATGGACAGGAATGTGCTTTGACCTTAGTAAACAACGCAGAGACTAAACTGGCTGTGGCCAAGGGCTCCCTTGTGCAAGTGAGAGGAGGTTAGGCATACTGTGCACAGCTTTGAGTGCCAGATTATTCTCCTGGAAGACAGAAGCTCTAACGTTTCCCCCAAAACATACAGGGTCATTGTGGCAATTATATGATGGCTTATGAAAGCACGCACTGTGTGACCTTAACTCATTTTCAGGTACTCACTGAAACTCATGAGAGTAAGGCTGCTTAAAACATGGGGCAAGGATATGTGCTCATATCCAGATATTTTTCCACTGTTTTGCATTACCTGAGAAGTATGGGACAAGAAAAAGCAAGTAGCTCAGAGATCAACAACTCTGTCTTTGACTTAGCTGCTGATTTCAAAGCGGATGTTCTGCAAGCAAATCTCGGTAAGGAAGCTGAGAAAGCACAGCTGCTTGGAGAGCTTAAGTGGTTTAGCTTAATTCCTCTGTAAACTGTATTTTAAATGACTATGAAACCACATTTCTGTGACTGGTATTGTTTAAAGAGATGGAAGCCCAGCTAAAATGCTTTGGTTTTCTTTCATAAATATTCAGATTTATTCTAAGACTTTTCTCTTGCAGTATCTGAGAATCAGCCATTTGCAAGCAATGAAGACTGGGCTGCCCACTGTGGGTCCTGAGGACTCTGTTTGTCCCAAGCATTTAATTTTCTTGGAGCCTCATAGACTGTAATCTTTCAGGCTGCTTGATAATGGGGCTTTCTATAAATAAAAGCAACAAGAGCAAATGTACTTCACCCTGATTTCCACAAAAATTCTCCCATCCTGATAAATATAAGCATAAAGCTTAAACGTCTGTTTTTTTGAATGATGAATATAGCAATAAGTCTCAATCTTGTACCGAAGAAAAAGGCTAATTCTAGGAATAAATGGGAGTGAAAGATAAATCCTTCACCAAGATCACGGACTCAGTAAGCACATGGGTGGAAAACAGGTAAAGGTGGTGTTTTTAAGACCCTCAGAAAAGCTTGATTAAAAAACAAGAGCCACAGATTTTTTAAAAAGTAAAAGGCATCAATATGAATAAAGCCTCTCACTCTGTGTCAAGTGATCAAGACCCTTTACATACAATATCTCAATATACTGTATATGGTATTTAATTTTTAAAATGCCATATACAGTAAATTCTGTTTTCACACTTCCAGATGCAGAAACCACGGCTCAAGGGGATTAAGTAACTTGCTCAAAGTCACAGTTATAAGTGGTGAAATAAGAATGCAAACCCAGGTCTCTCTGGCTCACAATAATCCATGTTATATTCATTACACCACAACAAGGAGAAGGCTTCCAGAAATAGTAGCAACTTCAAGAAATATATTTTACACATAATTTAAAAGGGCTACTATGTCTATCAGAAAACTGTTCTGTCTTTCCCAGAAAAAATATAGTTCACGCAATAATCTGCAGTGCATCTTCAGTGGGTCCTTACCATTGGGAAGCCCTGTTGCTAAGAAGCATGCCCCCAAGAAGCATTCAAGCCAATTGGAGAGTTGATAACACAGAGAGATAAAAAGATAGTGTATACAAAACAGTATATCATTAATACTGAAATGAATGACTATAAACACTACAAAGTGTTCTAGTTAAGATTAGAGAGAGCTACTTTTACATTGGACTTGTCAGTGGAAAGATCAAAGCAAAGGTGAGTGGGGCTTAATCTTGACAGATGGGCAAAATTTTAACCTGCTCACAGTGTTGACAGGATAATGAAATGCCATATATGAAAAAAAAAGCCCAGACTCAATGGAGTGTTAGCAGAAGTCCGGTCTCTATCTCTGCCCCAAGAAAGACAAAATCCCTAGAGAACATCTCATGCAATAAAATGGAAGGTAAATCCTTTGGCATAATCAGGGACCCCACGTGAGTGTGACGCATAGGTCAGGAAAGAAGAAGGGCGATATTAGCGGGAGTCTCAGCATCTATAGTTGCTAAGCTTAGGGGAAAATGACAGTGGCCTTTTTAAGAAAAAAGGGTGCAGATAATATGAGTCTGCAGTTGAGTAGGTGTACAACTCAAAGTATAGAACCTTGTCAGCACTCAGTTTTGTATTCCTGGGAGCTATCCAGGGTACTGACTGATTCTATTCCAATCTCTCTGACCCAGTGGACCAAGGCTTGCCTTAGTGTTTCTGCACATGTAACACGTGAACCTCTTTATTTCATCCACTCTGAAACTACTGCTATTTATGACCTCAATTACTTTCCAAGCCAAACTGCACTTTGTCTGTTGCCTGCTACGGTTTATAATTCTAGGCCATCAATTTGGCTTCCAATTGGCATTCCAACAGGTAAAGAAAATACTGGAGGCATTATAGGTGAAAATAACACTTTAAACAAAGGTCAGAAACAATAAATTGACCCATTTGATTAAACTAGAGAACTTATACAGGGAAACTGTAGAAATAAACCTGGAAATGTAGGGTGAAACTAGCTTGTGAAAAGTATTGATTTCAGTGATAAGGTATTTTGACTTTTTGCATAGGCAACTTCAACATTCTGACACTCTGAACATTTTGTTATTTCCTAACCAAAATAATGTTAGGAAAACCAATATGGAAATAACATGGCAATGGGCCAGAGAGGAAAGATTCAATTGGCAGTCAGATAGTCCAAAGGAGCTAAAAGTTTTTAGAACATATACTTTAACTGATGAAAATTATTTTCAGGGATTTTGGATTTCAAGGAAAATGTTCTCCAAGAATTCAAGATCACATTCCCTTCTGCTATTTTCAAAAAGCTTGTTATTGGGATGTCTGTATATATAGTTGTATGTATGTGTGTGTGTGTATTTGTGTGTATATGTGTGTATATATAGACATATACACCTGTGTATATTTACATATGTATTTTACATATATATGTAAAATGTCCCCAGTACTAATCAATATGCAAATCCTAAAAGAATGTTCTATGTCTTGCATCTGTCATTGACTGAAAATATGTTTCTTCATCTCCTAGTCTCCAGTCTCCTCCCATTTTGTTATAAATAATCTGATCAATTTCTCAATGCTGAGTATCTGTCACTTCTCTTTTGCAGAATTAGGTAGGCAAAGCACATCACTTAAGGCTTACTAGCGTGTATTCGCCTTCTGTCCTGCAGTCTATCCAGCAGTTGCTCTCAAAGTCAGCTGCCTCCATCTTCCACAGATGATGTGGGAAAGAGGAAACAGGATCAATAACCTGGGGTCTGGCTACAGTCCAGGTCCTTGTTAACAGTACTCTGGAAGTAATGTCATGTGAATTCTGTGATGTTGATGACCTTGTGCCATAACACAGTTGCCAGATTTAGGGCAGTCTAAACCTCTCCATGCACCCTAAAATAAAGGGCTAACAAAGCCCACTTACCAGCTGCCTAGTATCTATGCCTTCAGAAAAATAAGACAAAAGTGGACTAGAAATCTTTTCTTTTTTAGATGGAGTCTCACTCTGTCGCCCAGGCTAGAGAAATGCAGTGTCCCGATCTCAACTCACAGCAACCTCTGCCTCTTGGGTTCAAGCGATTCTTCCACCTAAGCCTCCCAACTAGCTGGGACTACAGGCATGCACCACCACACCTGGCTTAGAAATCTTTTGATCTGGCCATAAAATGTTGGCAAGCATCAACGCATTCTCAGGACACTGCTGTTCCTCTCAACCCACTTGTCTCTGGGCTCTCTTTGGGAGTCACTTTCTGCTCTAAGCCAAGTTCTCCCACAGCAGCATCCACTACTTTCTAGCATTCAACTAAGTACACCCTACCAATGGTAAACATTCTTATTCTTTGGAGTCAAACAAATAGAGATTCAAATTCTGCTTCTAATAATTATTGGTTGTACCCTCACAGAGCGCTACAACCTCTGTAAACCTCAGTTTCCTTACCTATCAAAGAGGAATGATTGAACTTGCCCCAGAGAGTTGTCATAAGGATACATTTTAATAAGGGATCCAAAGCACTTAGCAAGGCATGGAAAATGGAAGCATTCAATAAACTATGAATTATGATGGTAATAAAATGATATTATATCATTTCTGTTCTTTGCAGAATATTCACAAGACACTTGGTTTTCCCACAGGCTGAAACATTTCAAACATTAAGTCTCCTCTCTGCCTCTTTGTTTGTGGGTCTTTTATTCCAGTTCCATATATTTTCTTCACATTTACTTCTTCTGGGTTCCAGTCCTTGGCATGGATTACCGTCCAGCTACAACTAGCTTCAACTAGCCTTGCCACACCCTGTTGGAGGTAGAAAACGATGCTTCAGAAAATACAAGACGCCACACTGTTCAAATGAACACTTCCCTACACAAGTTGGAAGCATTTAGGCGAAATGGCACAAAGCACTTTGGGGAAGTAGAGTTTGATCTCAGTGTGCGCAAGGTGTAAAAAGTAAGAGAAGGTAAATATGTTCTCCTTTCCCAACTTCAATATACAGTACTTACTACTAAAACACTAACTATATTAAATTGCCTCACACTTCACATTTCTCCTTAATGGGGTTAAAGATAGCAAAAAATATTTGCTACCAAGATTTGGCCGTGGAATACTGTAATATCGTGCATGTCACATGCGGCTGCACCACTAGGCTATCTCATGCCCATTAACAATTGCACAGGGTTCAACTAAATTAATGAAGTTCCTGAGTCAGCCTGGAAACAGCCAGTGCTTTTTTAAAAACAAAAACACTGAACCAACTAGAAAGATAGCTTTCATACTGTTCTCCATGGAATAAGATGGGGGTTAAGTTTTCACACGTGAATTAAACTAAACTGAAATAAGATGGGCCATTGTTTTAATAAATTGAGGGCATATGGCTGGCAGTAATTAGAATGGCCTGAATAAAGAACATGTTGAACTCTCTACTCCAAGGAGAATGCACTTAGAATATTTCATTAGGAGGAGGAGACAAGTGGATTTAAAACATATCATGTTTTTAGATGACTACGTTTCCCATGTATACAAGGCACAGTATAAATAATACTCTAAAAAATGCCATGTTCTTAAAATGCGATGGTTTCCCCCAATATATAACACGAATGTAAACAAGATGTCTGTCAAGCATAGCAATAACATATTGCTTAACACAGCAAACTTATAATATACACCTATTATTCTTGGTTCTCTTAATGAAAGAATCTAAGGACACTGCATAAATTCTTCAACACATGTTTCACTTCTTCAGCTGCCTTGCACTGTAGAACATCATACTAACAAGAAGTGATGCTAACAAGAAGCTAAAACCAGTGTAGCAAATGGGGCATTTAAATACATATAAACATACTGGCATTCACAAAGAAAGGAGCTATTGGAGGGAACTAAATGAATCCCTAGACAGACATATTTTAGTTTAATATTCCACGTATTTTTTTCTACATGCTAACTATTTCAGTTCTGTTCAATAGCAGAAAAAAAAGACTCCACTGGAGAACAAGAAGTCAGCATGCAATTATCTCCTGGGCTTATATACTAAACACAATTATTTTTGGGGAAAGGAAAAAGCCTCTTGAATTTCACAAACTTTCTTTGGTCACTTTAAAGCCACCCTTAAATATCAGTATTTGCAGACAGCAGCTAAAGAAACAAAGATTGCACTGCTTATACTAAACAACCCATCTGGCAGCTCATGTGGATTCAGAAAACCTGGATCATTTTATGCACTGGCCCACTAAAGCTGGAGAATCAGTTTCACTTCTTACTCTCTTAAATATTTGTTCAGCATCACCAGGGAAATCAGTTCTTGTTGTTGATTGAGGCCAAATCTAAAAAGCAGTGATTTCTGGTATATGTTCAGAATGAAGAAATGGCTGGTTTTTAGCCTAAATTATCCAGGTGTTTGGCCAACCCTTAAGCAGATGGTGGCCCTCATCTAACCATACTAGGCTTAATTCATCTGTTCACATCCTTCAGATTCCATAGCCTTCATCAATAAGCACTGTCAGCAGTGCTGCTACAGAGAATTGAACATTTTGAAAATGGCATTTTTGATCAATTAAAGCAAGTTTCACATTAAAAGGAGCAATTGGGACCCTAAAAAGGCAACATATTGAAAGTAGTTCAAAAGCAACACTCGGGTTGGAGGGGAGGGGGATACGTACAAGTTATTCTTAAAACAGAAAAGAAAAATAACCTGTTGAATTTGCCGGTTATTGGAAATGATGCTGGTGTACACTCTGCTTCAGTCTGAAGATTACCGTGTAGCTCTCACTCATTTGTTATTAATTATTCTTTAAACAGATGCAATGATACATTCTACTAGACACTCAGAGAACTCTGTCCCTTTTACTACAGCCTGTACTATACCTCAGGCTTCAGGAAACCAGTCTGATCTTGGCCCAGCTCTCATAGGCGGTCCAAGTTGGTCTGAACAGGTTCCAAAAGAACTGTGCTCCAACCTAACTGGGCACTGGTCAATGACTGCAGAGCATCATTTAAACTGAAAGGGATAGTTATCTAGGCCTAAAATCAGTTGGAAACATACAGCTGCCATGTCAGCAGTCTCTCTTTCCTGGAGGCTCCAGCACACTTAGTTGGGATCCTTTGTCATCAGTTATTTCCATCCAAGCTGACGTGGTTGCTTAAAAAAGACGATGCCATGTTTGTTTATTTGTCACACTTTATTTCTTCTTCTTCCTCCTCTATATCCAAGAGACAACCAAATAAGAAATTAAAGGATCTTTCAATATTTTCTTCTTATTCCATTTCAACTGGAGAAAATCTTTCATTAAATATACTCAGCTTATTTAGAAGGAACAAAGTCTAAATAATTAGGTATTGCACAACTCATTCCTTGTATGTTATTTAGAATGAAAATCTCATGGGACATACATGGTATGTTTCCTCCCAATAAAACTTTTAAATTCCATTTTTACTTGGACTTCTTCGAGAAAGAGGGGATGGATGGCAAGAATTAAATACCATAGAACCCCTTTTCCAAATAAACCAGGACATCAAGAAGAGCCCACGTCTGTTATGGGATCAAAGCCTTGTATTTTGCCTAACTGATATTATTCAAAATGAGTTTTAATAGTGAGAGGATAGCTTCCATGGGGTGACCATTTTCCACATGGATTTCCAATTCCAAATCTCCTTAGCAATGACCTCAGCTTGACTCCAAATTTAACTATACACATCTAACCTCAAGTGCAGCTTCTCCAACAAACTCCAGATTGTCCTTATTTTTCTTTCTAAAGCAATGTGTGTATTGTATCCAGGCCATGATGATGGTGATTATTATATTAATAAAGCTACTGTTCCCTGGAGATGTGGCTTTGTGGTTTCCAAAGAGCCTTCTACCCCAGCCAAGGAGGAGGCAAAAATTCTTGTATGGGTTGTTTTGCAATGGTTTGTGGAAAAGAACAGCAGAATGTCACAAGAAGGAAGCAAGAATTAAAGGGGAAGGGAAATTTGAAGAGAAATACAGCTAGGATTCCTTTCCAGTGGCATGCTGAGCAACATGGAGCAGTGCAGAAAATGCAGTAGGATGGACCTTGGTAAGCATGGAGCCTCGGATGCCCTCTACAGAAGAACTCCCCAAGCTGTGGTCAGAGAAGGCAGCAAAAATACAAATGCAGACCCTTTCCAGGTCATCGTCAGGGCAAACTCATGTGCCCCATGGAACAGATACCTCCTTGCATACAAAATACAAATGAGCACCTACATGATAATAAGCATATTATTCACCAGCTATTTCTGCAAGCTGCTCTAAAATCAGAGGCTTTGGGGAATAAGAAGGCAAAAGAGATACATACAGAGGTAGAATGGAAGTCAGATAACAATGTTAGAAGTTCCTGGAGAATATTCAGAGAAGAATCAAACATTCAAAACTTACTCTAAGAGCAGAAAAAAAATCTAGTGATGTAATTTTTCTTCCCCCCATGCTTTAAATATCCTAACATGCAGGAAGCATTGATGAAAATGGTGGTTTCTAACACACTCCACATGTAGGGTTATCCTTACCTGTGATTTTAAACTAGTTCAGCTCACAGTGTGCCTAAAGGAGTGGTGTGCTCTCTCTACCAACTGCTGTTCTCTGTTTCCATTTTTCAAGGATTCCTTGACTGCCTCAAGCTAATAAATAAAAAATATCCAGGATGATTCTGACTTGGTGGGACCAACACACCAGACACGGCCATGTGGAATGGGATGTGTCTGGGATTAAATCTCAAGGGTGCCTAGTATGGGGAAAGGCTGACCTCTGACTTGAACATCATTTCAGCCCAAGAGTGGCCAACAGAAGATTGAGATTTCATGGCCCATGGAGGCATCTCAACATCAGTTTGTTTGTGTTTGTTTTTTAAAGCCCCTCTGGTGATTCTAACATATAAGAAGGGTCAAAATCTCTTATTCAGAGCAAGATTACTGTGCTTGGAAACTCTGTCTCCAGATGTAACATGGTCCTTTCGCCATTGCTTTGATATTTTACAAGTCTAGAGGGCTCCCTTTATTCACTTAAAAAATATCAGTTGAGTATCTACAATTTGTAAGGCACTGTCATAGATGGTAGGGATAAGCAGTCTCAAAACAAAGTCTGAGACTTGTGGATTTCACATTTTTGAAATATTAAAATAATATTTTACAAGTACTTGGAAAAATCACAAATTAAAAAAGCCTACCTTAACTTGGTGACAAAACAAAATTTACTTTAAATACCAGATCGAGTTTGCAATAAACAATCATTTTAAAAAATATCTTTGTGTTGTGGTTTATAGAATAGGGTTTTTTTGTTTGTTTGTTTTAAAAAAGAGATTCCCATTCCCATAATGAAATCTTAGAGTCTAAGCACCAGGACAAGTAAAGATAGTCCTTATTGTCTAGGGCATTCAATTTAATCAACCTCTTCTTTAAATTCATGAAAGTTTTTCTTTTACCTGCCTCTATCAGAAAAAAGTCATTTTTAAAGAAGATGAACTCACAATCAAAAAGTAAATACATAAATCCTCTGTGCAATGGTTAGACCGACGAAAGTTAGTGATTCTTTCCTTTGCAACAAGAAGTAACTTTATGGATTTACTTTCAGAATAAAAATAAAACAACGAAGTAGAATTTTGATCTTTCCACTGCCTACTAGTTTACCCACAACTTGAATTTCTGTAGCTGTCTTGGTCCACACATCTGTAAGCAAGTATATGCTAGGGCATAGTTCAGAACCATTTGTCTTTTATACCCTCAATCACCCCAAGATGTTATATGTAAATAGCACACAGGGAACAGAAAGGATGGAGAAATGGGCTTAAGAAATTAAACATTTTTAGTCATGTTATCTAAACCAGGGACAGATCAGAGTCTTGTTCTAAGATTCTTCACTAGTGAGCCTTGGAACAACTATCTAAATTCAATGGTGAGACAATCGGTTGAAAACTCTATGGGATTTCCTAAATTAACACAAAACCCAGAGGCCCAGCAGGTGGCCAAGTTTGATATTCAAATCATTAACATTTGGCATGTGGACTTTCCATTAGGACAAGTTTACGACATGATGGACAATCTGTGTATATTTGCAGATGTGCTGTGCGTGGCCATCTAACCTGTGTGGAGAGAATAATTCCCAGCAATCTCCACCTGACTATTGCTGAAGGCAATGTCCAATCAAAGTGCAGAGCTCAGCGAATAAATGAGTTGCTTTGACAGGAAATTCCAACAGCAATTTTAATTCTGATCAGGCTTCAGGAAATGGAAAGAATAAAAACACATCAATTATAGTGACAGGAAGTTTTAAATCACATGGCGAGCAGCTGCTGCCAAAAGATGTGTCTGCCAGCTTTGTTAAGGAGCCTGGTATTTTGGTGTGACCAAAATTTTACACCAAAATGTTACAGGCTGACATCACTCCCTAATTGCATGTTATTTCTCTACAAGGGTAAAGAAAATGACACACTACTGAAAGCATATCATTATTGCAAAAAAAAAAAAAAAATCAACTCAACTATAAGGGTTTGGAACGCATTTTTAAAAATGAGCACACACAAATATACTGCTCTGCACAGCAAGCAGATCTGCCTGCCAATTAAGTTGCAACCATACATGGCTGATTAAAATCTTGTTTAATCAACATTCAGGGATGACTACTCATTCCACTTCATGACAAAGGGCTAGATTCTTCTTTCGCCTTCTAGGCCTCCTGTTGAATAGGCTCTTTCTCTTTAAGTGTATTTCTTAATACTTTTAATCTAGGTCCACAGGAAAAAATGACAAAAAAAAATCATGGGCAATGGAGGACAAATCAATGGAGGATGCACTACACCGTCTGGGGGAGAGGGAGAGAGATGACTTTCTATATGGTGTATTGAACAGGCCCTACCTTCAAAAGAGTTTTAACTCAGAGTCACTCTAGACAAATTATAACAAAAATTCATTTTCCTAGGATTTATAAAGTGCCTTTCTATAAAGTTCAAAGGGAGCTCAGAACTTTCTCTGGTTTGTTGTTTTTCCTGCTTCCTGCTTAGGAACCTAGGGATAGATGTTAATGACTGTGTGCTCATAAACGGCCCGTGGAAGAGGTTATAACTCAAATTTGACTTTTCCTCACCCAATTAAAGGTTTCCCTTTTTCCTAAAATTCCACAGGCCCTGGTATATTCCTCCTTTCTCAGCTGATAAAATCCTAGTTTATCAACTTTCATTGATAAACTAGAGATGAATTTTCTATGTTGGTCTTACAAGTTGCAGGCAATGGTATTGATCAAGTATTTAAGAGTCCAATTTCTAAGTGATTTTCACTGTTCTCAGTCTAGCAGTGCTTACTAACATTTGACATATTTTGGGTTTTAGAAATTTAAAAACATTCCCTTCAGTTGGATACAGAATAAATTTTACTTTTTAGCTTTCATATGGGGATAAATAAAACATAAACAGAATTGATAAGAAAGATCACGGATTGACATTCTAGGCTCCTGGAGGGTAAAAGTAGTATTTTAGAGTCATTTGTAGTTCCCACAACACACAGCAACACCATGAAATAATAAGTAGCTTTCTTCCTAATTTCTCACTGGGCTTTCCTGTGTTTGTTTACAGGTGGCATAGTTTAGGGAAAAGAGTATGAGATTCTGATTCGGACTGAGCTCTGTATGAAACAAGTACTAAATGTGTTTAATAACTGTAACTTTAGGCAAATTAATTACTCTCTTTTGTCAGCTATCTTCTCTGAAAATGGGAATAGTAATAATACTTAACCATAAAGTTGCGAAGAGGATTAAATGAAACACTGAATTTAAAATAGTCAGTATAAGTCTTGATATCTAGCAAATAGAAACATTAAATAATATAAGCACACATTATTAGTAATGTTGGTGTTAATAATCCTCGTCAGTTTACCATTTTGCCTCATATTTTGCCATGATGTTTAGGACACTCTCAAGCTTGGCACATTTCTCCATGAAGACCACCTTCCTTTAAGCTAAACTGACACCAGCTTAGCATTTAGGGCTCAGGGCTCTTCACCTGGCAAGCCTTAGCAGATGGTGCTGCAGGGATGTTCTAGTCTCATCTGAAGCCACTGTATATTGCGTCTGGACTTGCCTAAGAAAGTGACTATCAGCAAGCAAGCTATTGCCAACCCTAGTTACTCTGCGACAGCCCAACTTCTGCTATAATTAGTCCAGCACCAAGACTTCATAGACTGAAGGCTAAGTGCCTTCTGCTGGCTCTTCTTTCAGATAACTGCCCTAGGAGGGGAAGGGTGGAGAAGATGGTTTCTCCTGCTACCCTCAAGCTGACTCTGAACTGAGGGTCCATCATCATTGCCAGGGGGCCCTTCTTTCACTCAGCCCTCAGGTAATTAGTGGTATACGACAGGATACTATTAGATTGGTGCAAATATAATTGCAGTTTTTGCACTGCCAAAATTTGCCATTTGATATTGGAATACATTCTTAAATAAATGTGGTTATGTTATACATCATTTTAATGGGTGCTTCTCATTTTCTTTTTGCTAATGACTTATTACCTGCTATTTATTTTAGACTATGGAAATGATGTTAGACAAAAAGCAAATTCGAACAATTTTCTTATTCAAGTTCAAAATGGGTCATAAAGCAGTGGAGACAACTTGCAACATCCACAACGCATTTGACCCAGGAACTGCTAGTGAACGTATAGTGCGGTGGTGGTTCAAGAAGTTTTGCAAAGAAGAAAAGAGACTCAAAGATGAGAATACAGTGGCTAGCCACTGGAAGTTGACAATGACCAACTGAGAGCAATCATCGAAGCTGATCCTCTTACAACTACATGAGAAATAGCCAAATAATTCAACATGGGCCATTCTATGGTTGTTTGGCATTTGAAGCAAATTGGAAAAGTGAAAAAGCTTGGTAAGTGGGTGCCTCATGAGCTGAGCAAATATTGAAAATATCATCATTTTGAAGTGTTGTCTTCTCCTATTCTACTCAACAACAGTGAACTATTTCTCCATCAGATTGTGACATATGATGAAAAACAGATTTTATACAACAACCTGTGACGACCAGCTCAGTTATTGGACAAAGATGAAGTTCCAAAGCACTTCCCAAAGCCAAACTTGCACCAAAAAAAGGTCATGGTCAGTGTTTGGTGTTCTGCTGCCAGTTTGATCCACTGCAGCTTTTTGAATCCCAGTGAAACCATTACATTTGAGAAGTATGCTCAGCAAATCAATGACATGCACCAAAAACTGCAAATGCAGCTGACATGGGTCAACAGAAAGGGCCCAATTATTCTCCATGACAATGCCTGACTGCACGTTGCACAACACACAACCAATGCTTCAAAAGTTGAACAAATTAGGCTACGAAGTTTTGCGTCATCCACCATATTCACCTAACCTCTTTCCAACTGACTACCACTTCTTCAAGCATCTCAACAACGTTTTTACAGGGAAAACACTTCCACAACCAGCAGGATGCAGAAAATACTTACCAAGAGTTCACTGAATCTCGAAGCACAGATTTTTACGCTGCAGGAATAAACAAACTTATTTGGCAAAAATGTGTTGATTGTAAGAGTTTCTATTTTAATTAACAAAGATGTGTTTGAGCCTAGTTATAATTACTTAAGACTGACTGTGATTACTTTTGCACCAACCTATTACTAACTAGAGGAATCCATGAAGAAATAGCTAATTCCTAAGTTTGGAAAGAAGATACACACTCTTACACCCTATGCTTGCAGTGCTAATACAATAGACTAAATGTTTACATCACCCCAGAGTTCAGGTATTGAAATCCTAACCCCCAAGGTGAGGGTATTAGATGTGGGTCCTTTGGGAGACAACTGGGGATCAGTGCTCTTATAAGGAGACCCTAGAGAGATCTCTCGCCCCTTCTAACACATAAGGAGACAGAGAAGGTGCCTTCTATAAACCAGAATGCCAGCCTTCACCAGACACCAAATCTACTGGAATCTTGATCTTGTACTTTCCAGCCTTTAGAATTGTGAGACATAAATTTCTGTTATTTATAAGCTACCCAGTTTATGGTGTCTCATTATGGCAGTCTAGATAGACTAAGGCAACAAATAATCTTGGATGTTCAAGGATGCTGTGCATGGGTGGATGAGGGAGGGGCAGGTATTTACAATACTATACTACTTGATAGTAGTATAATATAAACATGTTAAAATAGTTAGCAAAGAGAGAGATCCAAGATGGCCGATTAACAACAGCTCAGGATTGTAGCTCCCCGTGAAAGCGCAGAGAGCGAGTGGACGCCGCACTTTCAGACGAATTTTTGTTGCCCACAGACTAGGAGATTCCCGGCGGAGGAGCCACACG
>CAUYLG010013761.1:0-10382 GCA_963573385.1 Cacajao melanocephalus
CTTCCTGTCTCCATTGTTAAACACAATTATTGGCATAATAGAGGTTTTTAATACCCATTTTTAGACTGCATTCTAGCCTGGGCAGTAGAACAAGAATCCTGTTCTCTCTCCCTCTTTTTCTTCCTCTTTCTTTCTCTTGTACAGTCTTTTTTTTTCTTTCTTCACTCTCACTTTCTTTCCTCTCTTTTTCTTTCTTTCAAAAAATAAAAAAATAAAATAAAAATAAATAAAAAAAAAATAAAATAAAATAAAAAAATCTAAAAATTAGCTGGCTGAGGTGGTGCATGCCTATGTTCCCAACAGCATGAGAGGCTGAGGCAGGAAGATCATTTCAGCTCAGGAGTTCAAGGCTGCAGTGAGCTGTGTTCATACCACTGTACTCTAGGCTGGGCAACAGAGCAAGACCCTGTCTCAAAAAACAAAAACACACACACACACACACACACACACACACATACACACACACACACACACACAGCCCCACCAAATCTATTGTATCAGCCAAAACTTTAGTTCTGCTTATTAGATACAATTTTCTTGTGATAGCAAGTATTTTTAAATTGTTATCTTTTTAAAAAATACATAAAATATCTTCTTGTTGAAGGGACAGGTGCATTGAATTGTTACTTTTATTTTTGTTGAAACTATGAAGAAATTTGGAAGACTTTAGATTTAAAATGAAAGACAGATTACATACATTATATTCTTGTGAAATTGAAAATAAAAATAAAGGAATAAAACTGAAAAAAATAGCTGCCTATTTTATCCAATTTCATGATTATGACAGAAGGGATAGTCTGAAAACAGTTGCAAATAAGTTTATAATTTGTAAAGATCTGATAAAAATACCAGATAATAAGAATTTACAACCATATCCTCATTGAGAATGGAGGAGAAAAAGATTTCCCCATCACATTTAGTTTAGAAACATATTTGGTGTGTCTTTTTTGTTTTATTGTACCTTAGGTTCTGGGGTACATGTGCAGATCATGCAGGATTGTTGCACAGGCACATACATGGCAAGGTGGTTTGCTGCCTTCCTCCCCCCATCACCTATATCTGGTATTTCTCCCCTCGTTATCGCTCCCCAACCTCCCCACCCTCCCCACCCTCCCCCCGCTGTCCCTCCCCTAGTCCCCTGCAACTAACCTCAGTGTGTGATGCTCCCCTCCCTGTGTCCATGTGTTCTAATTGTTCAACACCCGCCTATAAGTGATACCATGCAGTGTTTGATTTTCTGTTTTTGTGTCAGTTTGCTGAGAATGATGGTTTCCAGATTCATCCATGTCGCTATGAAGGACACGAACTCATCGTTTTTTATGGCTGTGTAGTATTCCATGGTGTATATGTGCCACATTTTCTTTATCCAGTCTTTCATTGATGGACATTTGGGTTGATTCCAGGTCTTTGCTATTGTAAACAGTGCTGCAATGAACATATGTGTGCATGTGTCTTTATAATAGAACAATTTATAATTCTTTGGGTATATACCCAGTAACGAGATTGCTGAGTTAAATGGTATTTCTATTTCTAAGTCCTTGAGGAATCGCCACACTGTCTTCCAGAATGGTTGCACTAATTTGCACTCCCACCAGCGGTGTAAAAGTGTTCCTGTTTCTCCATATCCTTTCCAGCATCTGTTGTCTGCAGATTTTTTAATGATTGCCATTCTAACTGGCGTGAGATGGTATCTCAATGTGGTTTTGATTTGCATTTCTCTAATGACCAGTGATGATGAGCATTTTTTCGTATGTTTGTTGCCGTACAGATGTCTTCTTTTGTAAAGTGTCTGTTCATATCCTTCCCCCAATTTTGAATAGGCTTGTTTGTTTTTTTCTTGTAAATCTGTTTTAGTTCTTTGTAGATTCTGGATATTAGCCCTTTGTCAGATGGGTAGGTTGCAAAATTTTTTCCCATTCTGTTGGTTGCCAGTTCACCCTAATGATTGTTTCCTTTGCTGTGCAGAAGCTCTGGAGTTTAATTAGATCCCATTTGTCTATTTTGGCTTTTGTTGCCATTGGTGTGTCTTTTTTAAAGTAAAAACAAAAGCAAAAAAAACTAGTAACACACTTTTTTTTTTCATTCAGTTTTAAAGTGTTTATCAGAAAAGAACTACTTGTGGCTGGGCTCGGTGGCTCATGCTGTATTCCCAGCACTTTGGTAGGTCGAGTGGGTGGATCATTTGAGGCCAGGAGTTCAAGACCCACCTGGCCAACATGAGAAAACCCTGTCTCTACTAAAAATATGAAAAATAGAAAATTAGCCAGGTGCAGTGGCTCATGCCTGCAATCCCAGCACTCTGAGAGGCGGAAGTTCAGTGTGGGCACCTCTAAACGTTCTCTTATCTGTGTCTGATAGATTTTGATATTTTGTATTTTCATTTTCATTCATTTCAAAATACTTTCTAGTTTTCTTTGTACTTCTTCTTTGATATATAGTTATTTAGATATCCAAACATTTGAGGATTTTTCCAGATATCTTCCTGCTGTTGATGTCTAGTTTATTTCCATTGCGATCAGACAAGATGCTTTGCATGATTTCAACCCTTTATATTTGTTGAAATAGATTATTTATTTGTTTATTTATTTATTTGAAAGGGAGTCTCACTCTGTCATTCGGGTTGGAGTGCAATGGTTCAGTCTCAGCTCACTGCAACCTCCGCCTCCTGGGTTCAAGCGATTCTTCTGCCTCAGCCTCCTGAGTAGCTGGGACTACAGGCACATGCCATCATACCTGGTTAATTTTTGTATTTTTAGTAGAGATGGGGTTTCGTCATGTTGACCAAGCTGGTCTTGAACTCCTGACCTTAAATGATCTGCCCATCTTGGCCTCCCACAGTGCTGGGATTACAGGTGTGAGCCATTATGTCTGACCGAGATTTATTTTATGATCCAAAAATGGCCCTTCTTGGTGAGTGTCCTCTATTTACCTGAAAGGACACTCCCTGTCAACCCCTTCGCTCTATCGTTTAGCTTTGATCACCTTTTTCTCTCTTCTGTCACATCAGCAGAAACAATGCCAAGAAATGCCAGAGACAACAAAACAGGAATGTGTCATGGGCACACGGAACTCTTTTTCCCTGGGTGCTGATCCTCCCTGTGACAGACAAATCTATGTGACACAGTGGGGAGGCTCTCCCCAGAGGGTGGAAGATACATTATTTTCCCCTTGAATTCTAACACACCCTTCCTGGGGCCTGCCTTGCCTCCCACCTGCCTCCCATTTCTGTTCAGCTCAGCTGTGGGCACCGACCTCCATCAGCACTTGAGCCCTGCCTGCTCCTGCCCAGACAGGAAGCCCTCCAGCAGCAGGCTCGGCCACCAGGATGAGGCTGGGAGCCAGAAACCCCCAGGTGTCCATGGAGGTCCCACCTCCTTTAAACCCCTACTGTTCAGACCCAGCTTCTAAAACTGTTCTTCTGCCTCCCTTCCTACTTACCAACTCCCTTTGCTACTGTCAATGACACTGAAGTCCCAGCCTGCTTGGTTGGGGCAGTTAAATCCTTCTCAGTCACTTTCCACCAGGGGTTAAGGCAGGATCCTTTTGCCTGCAGCTCTGCAGGTGGGATCCCTTCCCATCTGAGCATATTCACTCCCTGGATTCCTGCTGCCATCACGCCACCCCCAACATGAGCTCCTTCTGGACCAGTGGCCCTTGTCTGACTCAAGCCATATCTTGCCAAGCCTGTTGTGACACTGTTCTTAGCAAACTCACTTTTCATGTCAGGGTAACAGACACAGATCTGAGTCATGGTATTCTTTAAGCAACTAAAACGGTAGAGTCTTTTCTTACATAAGAAACATGGATCCTCAGTGAGTCATAGATGGAGTAGATGATTTTTCTCATGAGAGGGAATCTTAACTTTGAACTCCACAGAGAGCCCCAGGAACTGTGACTTGAACCCTAGAGCTCTACTTAAATTGCTATACTTGAAAATGTTGAGGTCTTCCTGGGTCAATCTGGAGAGGACACTATGGGGGCAAAGACAGCAATGGAAGAAAGGAATGAATTCTTTTGTCAGAGCAGTGGCAGAGAAACAGGACCAACAAGCAGATGTCTGGCAATGTGTCTGGCACATAATAGTTCTCTCAGGCTGGGCATGGTGGCTCACGCCTATATTCCAACACTTTGGGAGGCAGAGGCAGGCAAATCACAAGGTCAAGAGATTCAGACCATCCTGGTCAACATGGTGAAACCTCATCACTACTAAAAATACAAAAATTAGCCGGGCATGATGGTGGGCACCTGTAGTCCCAGCTACTCAGGAGGCTGAGGCAGGAGAATTGCTTGAACCCAGGAGGCAGAGGTTGCAGTTAGCTGAGATCGTGCCACTGCACTCCAGCCTGGGCAACAGAGCAAGACTCCATCTTAAAAAAAAAATAGTGCTCTCTACGTGTGTGCGTGTGTATCAGATTCTCATCAGAAAAAAATATATAATATATTTATAATTTAATTCATTACTGAGTATGTTCCTGATGGGGATTGCCACCAGTTGTCAAGAAAATAATGGAAATTGAAACCTCTACTTAGTTTGTTGTCGTTTTTGTTGTTGAAATGTAACAACCTTACTATAAAGTGCAAAATCTTAAATAGTCCATTCAATGTATTTTTAAAAATGAAATCTGTCTGCATGATCATCTGTCAGATCAAGTTATAGATTATTATTACCCTGACTTCTATTATTAAAGATCCAGTTTGTCTGTTTTTGAAATCTATATAAATGGAATCATAGAGATTATATTCTTTGTGTCTGACATTTTCCTCTCAACATTCTGTCCATGACGGTCATCCATTTTTCATGTAGCAGTAAGCTTATTCTTCCTCTACTTCTATAGAGTGTTCTGTTTGTGATTAAATTCACTTTTTCTTTTCTAGGACATGTTGATATGTGAATAGATATGTTAATTCATGGGTCATCCAACCTGTGGCCCTGTACCTTTGTGTCATGACATGTCATGACTTAGGACAGCTGACCTGTGGTTTCTGCATAGCAATAACTTAACTGTACATAAAAATGAATGTGAGGACATAAATATATCTCCTAAACCCAAATCAATATATTCATAACTCACCTTCCTCTTAAATGAATTTATTTTTATGAGATGGAGACTCACTCTGTCACCCAGGCTGGAGTGCAGTGGCACAATCTTGGCTCACTGCAACCTCTGCCTCCTGGGTTCAAGCGATTCTCCTGCTTCAGCCTCCCTAGTAGGTGGGATTACAGGCACCTGCTACCACGCCCAGCTAATTTTTATATTTTTTGTAGAGGCAGGGTTTCACTATGTTGGCCAGGCTGGTCTCAAACTTCTGACCTCATGATCTGCCGTCCTCAGCCTCCCCAAGTGCTGGGATTATAGGCATGAGCCACTGCACCTGGTCTCTTAGTTGAATTTTTTAAAAGCCAGCCGTCACTCCAATTCCAACTGACGTGGAGGGAAGTGTGATGGAGGGAGTGTCAGAGTGAAGTGGCAGTCCTAATTGATTACGAGCAAATATCTTACTTTTGCAAATTTTTCAAAATGACTACATTGACACCATATAAAAAGGAAGGCACTCATGTAAGGGAGGCATGTGAATCTTGGAAAACACGCCTCTGTGCAGGAGATAATAGATTAGACTGGCAGCCAGAATGTCATCAAAGCTCAGGTTTCACCATCAAGGGTTGGTGTGACATTGTCACCTTCTCACCATGCAGAGAAGAAACAGCAGATCAGGAACAGACACTATGACATTAATTCCCATTTAGAAAAAAAACTACAGCTCACCACCAGCATTCATTTAATTTTACATAAACATGCTCTTTGAGGATGAAGCAAATCTGACTGATTTTCAATGTGAAAATAAACTCTAAAAACTTCTTGACCGAAAGGTGTGACGTCATCAGAGCACAGGCAACCTCAAACACGTTGCTGCCCTGGTGGTGATGCTTTTCCAGCATTCTTTCAATCAATGTGAGTCTGAAATGTACATGGCTAATCATGTGCTTGAGATTGTCCTTGTCCTTCCTTAACCTATTGTAATGTTTAAAGGGTGGTGACAGGATTGCTTACACCACAGCTTGTGCATTCTCTAGGAGTAAATGCTGCAGCCACAAGCGCCACCAGCGAGTCTTCTCAGCACAAATGGGAAAAGGGGATGGAGCTATGCTGAGCTAAATCAGGCTAAACACAGACAGCAAACAATATTTCCATCAAAGGGCTGGGGGAACCCTGGGCAGGATGGTGAGGAGACAACACCCCAGGCAGGCATTCCAGATCTTAGACCTTGCCACTTCTCAGGTTGAGATGCTTGCTTCATCCTTCCTCTCATTGCACTTTTGTGCTGCCAGCCCTGCTGTGTCGTGTGGGGGCTCAAGACTAAGACAGGGTGCCATTTCTATGGAGAGAGATCAGGGAGCGGGGTCTTGAGTGAGACCCATGGCTTACCTCTCCTGAGTCCTCAAAGGCCATACACCAGCCTTCCACTCATCTGTTTTGGCACCTAATGTAGATGTAAATTCCCATGACGACTAACAAGATTAATGCCCCCAGGATGATCATTGGAGTTTGTTGTCTAGAGGAAGACCAGGGGATATTTGAAGCATTTACCGGTGACACTAAAAGAACAAAAAAAGCACAAGCCCTGTCAAACCTAAAAATACGCTTTCCTCAGCCCCTGCTTCCCCAGGAACACATGGTGCCCCACATAATTACTGGATCATGTGACAGCCACTCTACCAGGCCCTGGGCCATGAAGATGAATAGGGTTTGTGCTGTGTCCTTACTGAGCTCAGATTTCTACCGAGAGAAGTAGCAAAGGTCCATCTGATTACCACAATTTCACATGACTACTGTGGTTAGAACCATTTGGAGGATGATTAAGCACAATGGGTGGTACTTAATTCTATGTGAGGAAGGTGGGGAAAGCTTCCTAAGAAATGGCATTAGAGCTGGTAGAAGGGTAATTATAATAGAGGAAGAGAAGGCCTGGATGTTTGCAGTGACGCAGATAGACCTGGGACCATTTAGCATTGGGTCATTGGTGACTGGATCATTGGTTGGTGGGAAGGGGTTTCTACACTGAGGAAGAAACAGTGGGAGGTGGGATGGAAAAGGGAGGATGGTGGGAAATCCTTACGGCCATCACTGCCTCTCCAGACAGGAAGCCCATGGAGAAGTCAGTCAGATTTTCTGTCGCACACACTGTAGGGTTGTTGGCCCCACAGTGTCGTGGGATGTCCCTTATGCTGTGCTGAAGTACAGGATCCAAGAAGTAAAGAGACAGGACACTGAGGAACTGGTGAAGAGCAACTGGACTCAGGGGGCCACGCAACCTATGAGCGGAGATCAGGGAGGCCCCAAATGTGCAGAAGGTTCTGTATTTATTAGGTACAAGCAGGGGGCACGGTCATGAGTGAAGTCATCATCTATAGGCTTAGTGATAGGGCATACATAGTCACGTGAGTCACAAGCAAGGGGGACACCCCATTGCATCACCTGGGCAGAGAGGTGGGCCGTGTGCAGTAGGGGGCCGTGCCATGCACAGTAGTAAAGGGTTGTGTACAGAAAAGGGGTCCACTCCCATTAGGTCACTGAGGCAAGGAGGTGGACTGTGTGCAACAGGTGTCATGCGCAACACTTCTTATCTGGGGGCTGATGACTTCAAAGGATTTCTAATAGAAGGATACTGTAAGCCAATGCAGTGGGAGCTGACAGACTTGTGCTCTTCTCTTAAGATATTTATGGGAGGATGATTTGAGCTAGTACAAAAGCAAGAGAAGACTGACAGGGTGTATAGCCGCCATGACTGGTTGTGACCAGAGGAGTTCTTCCCTTCGGTTATTTGTGGGATGTCAGGCCTGAGGCCTACTTTCCACAGGACCTGGATGCAAGGTACTGCAACTCCTTTATCAGGAGAAAAGGCTCTTGCTCCAAGCCTGCCATACAGCGTATGCCCTTTCAGGCAGGGACGCACCACCTGGGTCTTTGGTTCTTCTCCTACATCCGTTATGTGATTATTTAGAAAGATTATGTGGAATTAAGTATGATTATATATATATAAGCTAGATATAAGTAAGCAGTGAGGTATACTTCAGGCACTAATTGTGCCTGGGGTCTGGGAAGTTCTCCTTCATCAGTGTCCATGGGGGGTGTTACCCACAACACACATGCTGATACCCACACAGGGAAGAATTTTGACCTTTAAAGAGAGCTGCCGCATTCTTCCACCCAGCTCAGTTACCTGTCGGTTCTGGCATCGCCTCCCAGTGCTCTGAGAATTCCCTGAGCCAGTGATTGCAGTCTCCTACTGAGAGCTTCCTGAGATACTTTTCCAGCCCTCTGTCTTTCTTTCACGTCTCCTTAATTTTGCTGGCTTCATGATTAATTACTGTCCAGGTCATGTTCATCGCATCAAAGAGGAGAGATTGCTCTCTATTGACGGCGAACTGCCAGGACGCACCAGTGCATCGTTCTGCTTCATGTTGACAAAACATCTCGGCCTGCAGAGTGGAAGGACCTGCAATCCAGACACAAAGCCATCATCCTCCACTCTTGAGAGGTCCATCATCTTCCAACAAGTCAAGTGTTACTCTGCACATTTAGGGACCTGTATTCTTTCTGCCTGGACTTGTCCTTTCTTGCCCGTTGGGTCCCATGTGCCTCTATGGTTGGGCCAATGATTAATCAATACACAAATATACCTAAAGCCCCTCCCCACCTGTGCTCTTCCCTCCCCACTCTTGTTGCCTGCCTCCATTCCACACTTACCACTGGTGTTTATCTGCGGTTTGATGTCAAGAAGGAGCATCCTGAGGTTTTGCCCCACTTCTCCCAGCTTTTGGGTCAATTCTCCGCATGTGCTGGTGGCATTTACCTTCTTCCCCAGGAGGCTCACAGGTTTGACCGTGTTGCTGTCACTGTCCTACTTAAGGAAAAGATTTTTATTCATGAAGCCCTGCGCTTTGCACCAGGGCTGCCCTGGTCTGGACCATGATTTTATAGTGAAGTCAAAGCAAAGAGAGTGACCACCTGTGAGAGAAAAATGCAGGTGAGGTCCAAGACAGGGGAAGAGGCCCATTAGAACCTGCACTTCTGTGACCCCAGACTTCCTGGACCAGGCCAGGCTGGCAGAGGGGGTGACTCCATCCCAGACTCCTTCAACCTTCTGGATCTCTGTTCCCATCTCTCCTTGACTGTCTGGGGTGAGATACTTGATGGTACCAGGGACCTCTGGGGTCCACTTAGTGTTAACAGCGTTAACAGGAGGATTCGTGTCACAAATACTTGTAGCAACATCTACCAAGTTCCAAGATACAAAACAGACAAGCCAGTGTGTGACCTCCTGAGACTTCAAATCTAGCTGAACACATAGGACATTCAACAAAAAGGAAAAAGAGACATTTATCGTGGGACACACACCAAATCCCTCCTGGGTCGTTGGTGTTCAGGAAAGGGTCCTGGAGTAGAAGGTGGGAGGTAGCATTGTAGAGCTGTCACCTGTGAGCCAGTGCCTGGCCTAGGGCCTCAGGCTGGGGTCTCCCACAAACTTGGGGTAACATCCCAGGGATCCTCTTCCTCATCTCATCCTTAAGAGCAGGTACCCACTTGCCTGAAGCCTGCATGAAGCCCCAGTCGCCTACCCCCACCTTTCTCCCTCCTCCTCCCTGTCCTCAGCCCAGTCTTGTGATCTCAGGACACCCACCAACCCCGATCTCCAAGGCTATTAGTAGCAACAGTAGATGCCAAAGAAGGTGCACAGGGTGAGGAGTCAGGGACATTCTTGGCAAACTGGAGAGTAACAAGCAAGAAGCAAGGCGGGCACACATACACCCTCACTGGAATGGTGAAGACATGTTGTCCAACAGTGTGGCCGTGGGCACTGCCCAACAGAGGCACAACGGAAGATAGGCCTGTAGAGACCCAATTAAAGAACAACTTTGTGAAGATGGCCGATTAACAACAGCTCAGGATTGTAGCTCCCAGTGAAAGCACAGAGAGCGAGTGGATGCCGCCATTTCAGACGAATTTCTGTGGCCCACAAACTGGGAGATTCCCGGCGGAGGAGCCACACGTGTCGCTAGCTCGACTCTTTTGGCCGGCGCAGCTGTTTTGCGGGCTCCCCGGCGCAGCGCAGCACTTCACAGTGCGGAGTATACGCGACTGGGTGCCCTTTGAGTCAGGCTCGGCTGGTCCCATCCCCACAAGGAGAACAGCAATTGGAAGCGCTGAGGATTGAGAGTTTCACAGCAAGCACAGCCGAACCGGGAAGGTCCAGCTCTGTGGGGAAGGGGTGTCCGCCAAAGGAAAACTAAGAAACAGAAAAAACTTCATCACCAACAAGCCGGACGTCCACTCAGACCCAATCTGAAAGTCGGCAATTACAAAGACGACAGGTGGATAAAT
>CAUYLG010013762.1:0-18126 GCA_963573385.1 Cacajao melanocephalus
TACCTGGGAGAAAGGTATAAAAGGTATTAACACCCTCCCTCTGGGGCCACAGGTTGGAGAGACGTGAGTCCTCTGTGGTCGCCGGCAATAAAGACCCTGCAATTTGGCTTACTTTTGTCTTGGTGTTAACTTTCTATGCTCCGTTCAGTACAACATAATTATATCTTAGTTCATAATTGGAGGAATGCCTAGAGTGGACACGGTGCAGAGCGTGAATTGAGGAATAAGCAGCTTATAATCAGAGGAATGCCTAGAGCAGACCCAGGGCAGAGCATGATTTAAGGGAAAAACAGTTATATCAGGACAAGAATCCATGGCCCAGGTGGCAGCGTTCAGTATCGTAAAGATACCCGCTGTATGGCAGTCTTGGGGCAAGAACCACTCCTCCTGATAAAGGAGTTGTAGGACCTTGCTCCAGTTCTTGTGGAAGGCTGCCCGCAGACCGGCAATCCACGTTGGTGACTGTGAACTTTATCAGCTCTTGCTACTGTGCTGCTCGAAAAGCATCTTCCCATAGAACCCGTTGGAAGCTGCCAGAAGGTGGCAGTAACCTTGACAGCTCTGTCACTGCTATGTGACTTAAAGCATCCTCCTATAAATCTTCGTAGAAGTAGTTTGCCCATAGATAGAAGTATTGCACACTGCACCCTCTTCACTGCACACAGACCACCTTCAAGCCCCACTGACTTAATGGGGGTGGATCCCTTACTGCACACAGCCCTTGCCTTCGTGGGAATGGGCCCCTTGCTGCGCACTGTCCACCTCCTGGCCTAGGTGACCTAATGGGGGTGGACCCCATGTTTTATTGCTCACGACCATATCACTATCCTTAAAGATGATTTCACTCACTGCCCTGCCCCTATACACAATAAATACTCATGCTTCTGGACATTCGGGGCCTTGCCTGACTCTGCTTATAGGTGGTGTGGCCCCCTGAGCCCAGCTGCATTTTCCTTTTACTTCTGTGTCCTGTCTCTTTATTTCTCAGATCCTGCGCCTCAGGACAGCATAAGACTCACCCCATGACCCTGTGGGGCCCCTCAGCCCTACAGGCACAGATGATCCTCTCACCTCAGCCTCCCGGGTAGCCAAGACTACAGGCACCCACCACCACACCCAGCTAAATTTTTTGTATTTTTTATAGAGACAGAATTTCGCCAAGTTGCCCAGGCTGGTCTCGAACTCCCATGCTCAAACAATCCTCCCACCTCAGCCTCCTAAAGTGCTGGGAATTACAGAGGTGAGCCACCAGGCTTGGCATTTATTTGAATTTTGAAGGGACACAATTCAACTTGTAACAGTAATAAAGATCTGTGCCAATTACAAGTATCAATCCTTTCTTATTGTACATAAACATATTCCCTTTCCTACAGATACTGTTTCCATTTTTTTCTTTCAGTTTTATTTAGCTGGTAAACGATGTCTGCTCTAAAAGAGTAGTGCAATTTGACTATAAATTTGCTTGGCAGACATGGGAAATGCCTAGTCACAATGAGCTTGGGATGCTGACAGTCTTCCCTATAGGTTTTCAGCCCAGAAAGAAAATCTGTGCAGGAATATTATTAGGCTCACACAATGCCAACTTTCTAGCACATCTCAATGCCTGGGTACACTATCACCTGAAAGATGTATCTTAGTTTTCCACATTCTGCTGACTGAAAGAAAATTCTGGGCAAGTTCCAATCTTGCTATTCAACAGGACAAGGTTCAAGGCCAAAACAAGAGTCTCAGAAAAGGTCAAGCTAGAAGAAGCAGGGAGTCAGGCCAACCTGAGTGAAAATGAACAATGGAGGCTTTAGGGAAGAATCAATTTCCTTGCCCTTTCCAGCTTCTAGAGCCTGTCCCCATTCCTTGGCGCTTGGTTTTCTTCCATCTCTGAAGCCAACAATCATCTCATTCCAACCTCTGCTTTTATCATCACATCTCCTTCTCTGACTCCTTCTTGTCTCCCTCTTTTTTTTTTTTAACTTAAAAAGACACTTATAAATTCACTGGGCCTGTTCAAATAATCCATGATATTTTTTCAATCTCAAGGTCAGTTGGTTAGCATCCTTAATTCTACCTGTATCCTTAATTTCCCATTGAAATCTAATGCAATTGATCACAGTATATTCACAGGTTCCAGGGATTAAGATGTCAACACGGGGAGGGGGTGGGAGAGGTGGGGGTGGGGAGCGGGAGGTTATTCTGCTTGCCACAAGTGGCTATGCCCAACAACATAAGCACCAAAACAAAGGAAGGATAAAGAGGGACATTATATAACGGGAGAAGGATCAATTCACAAAAAAGGCAACAATTCTAAATGTTAACATACCTAACAGTGCAACAAAATACATGAAGCAAAAACTGATAGAACCCAAGGGAGAAATAGATAAATTCACAATTATATCTGGAGATTTCAACCTTTCTCTTTCAGTAATAAATAGAACAAGAAGACAGAAAATCAGTAAGAATATAAAAGACCTGAACAATACTATCAACAAACTTGACGTAATTGACGTTCCTGGAATTCTGTAACCTATAACAGCGGACTACACATTTTCAAATATGCATGGGACATTCACCAACACAGACCATATTCTGGACCATAAAATGAACTGTGACGTATTTAATACAATTTAAATAATGCAAAGCATGTTCTCTGACCGTAAAGGATTTAAGATAGGAATCAATGAAAGGAAGAGATTCAGAAGTTTTCCAAATATTTAGAAATCAAACAACATACTTTTAGATAACCCACGGGTCAAAGAGGAAGTCATAAGGGAAATCAGAAAATATTTTGCACTGAAAAATTATTCTTCTGTCTAGAAGTTTTAAGATCCTCTTCTTTAGGTAGGATTTCATTCTTTGCTATGAGATGCTACTTCTCTTTGAAATACAATAGTGTTTTCAAAATGCAGGTACCCAGCCAATGAAGTCATGAAATCCATTTAGTGCATTTAAAAAAAAAAAAAGGACAAAAGCAAATAGAATATAGGCTGGGTGTGGTGGTTCATGGCTTTAATCCCAGCACTTTGGGAGGCTGAGGTGGGCAGATCATGAAGTCACGTGTTTGAGGCCAGCCTGACCAGCATGGTGAAACCACTTCTCTGCTCCTGACCTTAGGTGATCAGCCCACCTCAGCCTCCCAAAGTGCTGGGATTACGAGCTTGAGCCACCGCAGCTGGCCTACTCTCCTTTCTTCTTATCCCTTCCTATTACGTCCAAAGCACATGAATGCTTTCAATTTTTTTAAAAATAAAGGCAAATCAAAGCAAAACAACCCCCTCCCTCCCCTGCTCCACTTCCCAGAAGATTGGAACATTTTGAAAACTCACCAGCAGCGGTTGTTTCCTCTTCCTAGAGGAAAGAGGATGTTTAGGACATCCTATTTTTAATTCTCTTCCTCACACTATTAGTCTCAATCATGTGTTTCTTAGATATTCAGTTTCTTGGATATACAGTTTCTTAGTTGGGTTTGAATGTTTCTGCAAAGCCCTGCTAAAATCCACAACATAAACCTTCAGGAAACTCCGGAGGATGAAACTGCCTTGCGTAACTCTGAATGGATGGCATCTACAGTGTTAGAAAAAATTTTGGTGAAACACCCAGAATGAAGCAGGATCTCGGTGTATGATCAGGGTACCTGTGCCTAATAGTAAGAAGGTGGCCTTAGGAAGCCTAGCTTCCTAAGTGAAGGCTGGAGAGCTGAAGTTATTTGCAGGTGGAACAATTAGCTTCATGGGACAAGCTGTTAGGATATAAAAAGGGAGGGGACAGCAGGGGCATTTGGCCTGCATCCTCAAGTTCCCAGCAGCCTCGAAATTTGACTACCACTTAACGGTAAATTTGTTCAAAAGCGCAGAGGAGGCCCCCTCTTACAGCAGCCATGCAGTTTCGTTTGCCATTAGTGTAATAATAACAACAACAATCTGGTTTCAATAAATGATACCAATAGGATTTACGTGGTTTAACACAATTATTTAATTGTGGTGCTATTATTATTATACAACAATTATTTTAAAATATTTATTTCAAATAAATAAAACTATTTTTCTCTCTTTTTTCTTTTTTTTAACTATTATTTTGAGTTTAGGGGTACATGAGTAGGTTTGTTATACTTGTGTCACAGGGATTTGTTGTACAGATTGTTTCATCACCCAGATACTAAGCCTAGTACCCAATACTTATTTTTTATGATTCTTTCCCTCTTCCCACACTCTGTACTTAAGTAGGCCCCAGTGTCTGTTGTTCCCATTTCCATCATTTAACTCCACTTATAGGTGAAAACATGCAGTATTTGGTTTTCTATTCCTGCATTAGTTTGCTAAGGATAATGCCCTCCAACTCCATCCATGTTCCTGCAAAGGACATGATCTCACTCTTTTTTTATGGCTGCATAGTATTCCATGGTATACATGTACCACATTTTCTTTATCCAGTCTACCATTGTCGGGCATTTAGATTAATTCCATTTCTTTGCTATTGTGAATAGTGCTGCAATGAACATGTGTTTTTATGGTAGAAAAATTTATATTTCTTTGGATATATACTCACTGATAGGATTGCTGGGTTGAATGGTAGTTTTCTTTCTAGCTCCTTGAGGAATTGCCACACTGCTTTCCACAATGGTTGAACTAATTTGCACTCTCACCAGTGTTTGAGTATTCCCTTTACTCTGCAACCTTGCCAGCATCTGTTATTTTCTGACTTTTTAATAATTGCCAGTCTGACTGATATGAGATGGTGTCTCATTGTGGCTTTCAATTGCATTTCTCTAATGATCAGTGATATTGAGGTTTTTTTTTCATATGCTTGTTGGTTGCATGTGTGCCTTCTTATGAAAAGTATCTGTTCATGTCTTTTGTCCACTTTTTAATGTTTTTTTCTTGTAAATTTGTTTAAGTTCCTTACAGACGCTGGATGTTAGACCTGTGTCAGATGCATAGCTTACAAATATTTTCTCCCATTCTGAAAGTTGTTGGTTTGTTGATAGTTTCTTTTGCTATGCAGAAGCTGTTTAAATAGGTCCTATTTGTCAATTTTTGCTTTTTTGATGATTACTTTGGATTCTTTGCCATGAAATCATTGCCAGTTCCTATGTCCAGAATGGTATTGCCTAGGATGTCCTCCAGGGTTTTAGAGTTTCGGGTTTTAAATTTAAGTCTTTAATCCATCTTGATTTTTATGTATGGGATAAGAAAAGGGTCCAGTTTCAATCTTCTGAATATGACTATCCAGTTATACCAGCACCATTTATTGAATAGGGTATTGTTTCCCCATTGCTTGTTTTTGTCAGCTTTGTCAAAGATCAGATGGTTGTAGGTGTGTGGTCTTATTTCTGGACTCTCTATTCTGTTCCATTGGTCTGTGTGTTTTTGTACCAGTACCATGCTGTTTTAGTTACTGTAGCCCTGTAGTATGGTTTGAAGGTGGATAGCATAATACCTCCTGCTTTGTTCTTTTTTCAATTATTTAGGCAACAGGTTTTGAGTCAAAACCTGTACTTTTTACCATAGTGTGAAACTAATGAAATATCAATCTTGATTTTCTTGTTTTCTTCTGCCAGTTCAATGTACAAAGAGTAAGTGTTAGTTGTTCAGCATGCCTTTTCTTGTTACAAACTAGTTGAACTATTACTTTCTAAAATTATATGTATAATTTTCACCTAAATGCCCATCAATGACAGATTGGACAAAGAAAATGTGGTACACGTACACCATGGAATACTATACAGCCATAAAAAAAGAGCAAGATCATGTCTTTTTCAGGAACATGGATGGAGCTGAAGGCCATTATCCTAAATGAACTAATGCAGGATCAGAAAACCAAAAGTGCCTGTTCTCACTTATAAATGGGAGCTAAGTGATGAGAACACATGAACACAAATAGGGGAACAACAGAAACTGAGGCCTTCTTGAGGATGGAGGGTGGGAGGAGGGAGGGGAGCAGAAGAAAGAACTATTGGGTACTAGGCTTAGCATGTTGGTGACTAAGTAATCCATACAACAAACCCCTGTGACACAAGTTTACCTTTAACAAACCTGCACATGTATCACAAACCTAAAATAAAAGTTAAACAAAAATAAATAAAAGTATGTGTATGTTTTTTCCTACTTTATTGCCCATTACATTAACAGTTTCATTTTGAATTCTTCATTCACACAGTGATCTTTTATTTTAATACTTCTTTTTTTTTGTTTTGTTTTGTTTTTTGAGACAGAGTTTCACTCTTGTTGCCCAGACTGGAGTGCAATGGCATGATCTAGGCTCACTGCAACCTCTGCCTCCTGGGTTCAAGCAATTCTCCTGCCTCAGCCTCCCAAGTAGCTAGAATTACAGGCATGCATGCACCACCACGCCCGGCTAATTTTTTGTAGTTTTAGTAGAGATGAGGGTTTCACCATGTTGGTTAGGCTGGTCTGGAACTCTTGACCTCGTGATCTGCCCTCCTCGGCCTCCCAAAGTGCTGGAATTACAGGTGTGAGCCATCATGCCCAGCCCTATTTTATTATTCCTTAACTATCTTCCATGTTTGGCTGTTCTAGTTTTAGCTTTTGAAATCATTTTTACTAAATCTAGAAATTTCTCATTATTTCTGTAAATGCTGTGCTGTTAATGCCATGAAAAGTCCCATTGTGTATGGCTAAGCACTGAACATTTATTATTATTTTAGGAATATTATATCAATGGTTTTTATATTGGCTTTTACTTGTTATTGTGGAATACTATCAATTGCTGTTTATTCAGCTTTTTTTTTTTTTTTGCAGTTCCAGTGATTCATGTGCTTTTTTTTTTTTTTTTTTTTTTGGCAGAATCTTGCCCCATTGCCCAGGCTGGAGTGCAGTGGCACGATCTTGGGCCAGGCATGAGCCACTGTGCCTGGCTCATGTGCTCTTTTTATGCACAAGTGACAGTCATGTTCTTTTAATAGAGAACCTAAATGTGTTCTTTCACAAGTGTCTTTACTGGCCAAAGCTAATCATGAAGACAGCTGTGAAACACAAGAGTAGCTGCAGAACTTTGGCTTTGTGCTTAGCATATAAAAATGCCTAGTTTCTCCATTTGAAGGAATTTTGATAGAACATGAAATATTAAACCTTCTGCCAGGCTGGGGGCAGTGGCTCACACTTGTAATCCCAGCACTTTGGGAGGCTGAGGTGAGGATCACTTGAGGTCAAGAGGTCGAGACTAGCCTGGCCAACACGACAAATCCTCGTCTCTACTAAAAATATAAAAATTAGCCAGGTGTGGGGGCATGCGCCTGTAATCCCAGCTACTTGGGAGGCTGAGGCAGGAGAATCGCTTGAACCCTGGAGGCAGAGGTTGTAAGTGAGCCAGGATGGTGCCACTGCACTCTAGCCTAGGCCACAGAACAAGACTCCATCTCAAATAATAACAATAATAAGACAAGAATCTACTGCATTTTACTATCTAAGTGGAAGGACATGACAAGTTTACCCTTTCTCATTCCCAAGGGTTTCTGCCGACCAAGTTCCTCATACTCTGGAGTAATTCAATTGCCAATATCAGGAACAGTTACCTGCAATCCCTTTTGTTTTGAGAACTTTGGACAAAAAATATGGAGAAGCATTTCCCTGGGGACGAAACAGTATAGCCAGGTTGTGTTGTACTGGCAGCACCAAGACCTCCCAAATGACAGCAGAACTTTGTGCTCTTTCAAACTTTTTTTGTAAATGTGTTTGTGATATGCAGTGCTCTCTCCAGAGCAGGCTCAGGCGGCAGCCCTTCTCATCTGGCCCTAAGGGTAGTACTGCTCCTCTTGGGAGCTTGTGCAGCTGTCATGAGCTTGAGTGTTGCACACCGACGCGTTACCCTTGTGCAAGGTCACTTCTGCCCTTTACTGCAGCCTTTTCCCAGGCACCAATCCCTAGATAGGGCCAGGCAGCCTGGGACTGGCACTGATTTAAACAAGAGAGGGCTGTGTTCCATCCACATGTGTAAGAATGAAATCTCCAAAGGCCACTGCTTTGTTCTCCAACTTGTGTGAAATCTAAATAGTGCTCCAAAATGAAATCCTTGCTCCTCCAGAATTGTACCACATATACTTGTTTTAACTCTTTATCAGTAAAAGCAGAACAAAACAAACAAACAAAGAAAAAAAACCAGGCACGGTGACTCACACCTATAATCCCTGCACTTTGGGAGGCCAAAGAGTGGAGGATCACTTGAGGCCAGGAGTCAAGACCAGCTTGGGCAACATAGGGCGATCTTATCTCTAAAGAAATATATATATATATTTTTAAATTAGCTAGGTGTAGTGACCTGTGCCTGTAGTCCTAGCTACTCAGCAGGATCACTTGAGCCCAGGAGTTAAAGGCTGCTGTGAACTATGATCATGCCATTGCATGCCAGCCTAGGTGACAGAGCCAGATGCTGTCTTGAAAAAACAAAAAACAAAATAACTCAACAATAATAATTTCTATCATTTGTATTTGTTTTTCATTTACAAAGCGTTTTTTTGTATATCCTCTTATCTACCTCATGAGTTGGCAATTTCTGTGAGTCAGGAAACAGGTTCAGAGACATTCAGTGACTTCTCCAAGGACACAAAACAGAGCTGAAACTCGAACCAAGGTCTTTCCAATACACCATAGCTGTGTCATCATCAGGCCATAGACCTTGAACATCCTCCACCAATACCTCAGTCCTTTAGTCTCCGTTAATCCACTGTTTCTGCTTAGCCAGAATGCCTTTCTACCAGTCCCAAATTCATAGCCTTCCACACGCATCAGACCTTCCCTCTTAATGAGGAGGAAGCCACTCTCCAGGCTTTTGTTAGACGGGGGGCCTAATCCCTTCCGTCTTTGCCTGCAGACTCCATCACATTAACTCTGGCTAACATAAAGGTGTGCCTTATGAATCATCACCTTATTTGTAAGATGATGGTGCCAGCCTATATGGGCAGACCCAAAGTCAGTTCATGATGATGCTTAGACCTGTCTACCACAAAATGAGAAAAACAAGGACAATATAGTGAATTTTGATAGCACTGAATTTATCAGATTAAGGATTATTCTTTATTCTGAGATTATGGCCTTTTTTTTTTTTCAGGGGTGGAGGCAGGTGGGTTTAAAATATCTTTTTTTTTTTTTAAATAAAATTATGATGCTAGTATTATAGCTGGTACTTTGAAAAGTTTAATGTCCTCACTTGGCAAAGTACCAAAGTGGCAACCTTATATCTTTCCCCAAAATGTCTTAGAAGGTTTTCTTAGTCTTGGAATTCTAGACATCTGGGAACTACTGGTTTGGGGGATAATTTAATATTCTCTGACTCCCAGGAGTGTCACCAGTGGTGTTATATGCCTCAGTGAGGTAATAGCTGATATGGGTTCCCTAAATATCATTTAGTTAAAATGTTAGCCCCGTGCTTACTATAGGCGCATGAGTGTCACCACTTTCTACCAAATGACTTATGAAAATAGTGACACAGCAAAGTAACCTGGTGTATGGAAATACCTCCCAATTATACAGACTCTTCATGTATTAAATAAAGGGAAGACTCTGGAGAGGCTAGTGTCTCAAAGGTAGTATGCTGTATTGAGCAGGGATCCCCAACCCCCGGGTAGAGCTCAGCCTGTTAGGAACTGGGAGGCAAAAGAGGCGAGTGGCCATTACCGCCTGAACTCCACCTCCTGTCCGAGCAGCAGAGGCATTAGATTCTCATAGGAATGTGAACTATTGTGAACTGTGCATGCAAGGGATCTAGGTTGCGCACTCTTTATGAGAAATTAACTAGTAGTTGATGAACTGAGATGGAACAGTTTCATTGTCTTCCACAAAACTGGTCCCTGCTGCCAAAAAGGTTGGGGACTGCTGAGAACGGAGATTCTTAAGTCAGATAACCAAGGTTCAAGTCCCAGCGATGTATTACAATGTCACACTTAGGACACAAATTACTTATCCTAAGTCTCAATTTCCTCATCTTTAAAATGAAAGCAATACTAATGGTGCTAACTCTTTAAGACTGTTCTGAGATATGCATAAAGCATATTAAGCATACATATCTCATTTCATGTTTGCTGTATAGCTAGCACTTGATAGACATTTATTATAGATAGGCTTGGAGAAAAAGGCAATAGGGTTAGAGGAAAAGAATTCTGAGGTCCAGATGGGATAGGATAAGAAAAGCAACAAGGCTTGGGAAGGTTTAAAAAAATTGTTTGTTTTGAGAGGGAGTCCCTCTTTGTTGCCCAGACTGGAGTGCAAGCGTCTCCTGCCTTAGCCTTCTGAGTAGCTGGGATTACAGGCACCCACCACCACGTCTGGCTAATTTTTGTATTTTTAGTAGAGATGGGGTTTCACCATGTTGGCCAGGCTGGTTTAGAACTCCTGACCTCAAGTAATCCACCCACCTCCGCCTCCCAAAGTGCTGGGATTACAGGTGTGAGCCACTGAGCCCAGCCTAAAAATGTTTTTAATCATCATCTAACAAGAGAAAAGAGAAAGGTTTAATTTAGGTTTGGTCAGGGCTGTTGCACAGCAGCAGAAAATTATCAAGATCTAAAGGGGAGGTAAGAAAAAATGAAAAGACGAAGTGTCTTTATGGGCTATTTAGCTCTGGAGGAGCAAGCCTGATTAAAAGGGGTTTTGTTGCATCAGGGTGAGTTAGATCCGGGGCCAGGGAAGCAAACTTGGTCTGTATAGGAAATCTACCTTTTTTTGTATGTACCAGAAGCCCAGCAACAAATAATTTCCCTCAAAAACCTGGTTTTAAAATGTGCTAACTGGACACAGATCTAGAAGATAGCCCCCAAATTTAAATTCCAGAAGTATGTTATACAGGCTGAAAATAATTTAAAACAAAATTATCATAAAAAGCAAATGACAAAATGCGATGCATGAATACTGTAATTCTGGGTTTTAAAACAATTTAGTTAAAAGGCAGTTTTGGGAAAACAGAAAATTTAAATAAGGACCATATTTTAGGAGATATTAAATTAGTCTTGATTTTCCTGGGTGTGATAAATAGTGTTGTGGTTATGTAAGAAAAAGTGCTTATTCCTAGCTGCTGCATGTGAATTATTTTGGGCCAAATTGTCATGAGGTCTGCAATTTACTTTCACATAATGCAGGAGAGAGGAATCTTTCTGTACAGAAAAACTACAGAGCTAGTAGGGCAAAATGCTAAGAAGTGAATTTAGGTGAAGGATCTACAGGTGTTAATTGTATTACTGCACTACACGTTCAACTTTTTTTTGTAGATTTGCATGTTTTCTAAATTAAAAGTTTGGAGAAAAACTTACTGGATTGCGCCTCCACTTACAAATATAAAAATGTCTTAGCGAAGGGAAGAAAAGTGAAATAGGGCACTGCTTCGGTTTCCCCACGTGCAAAGCGTGGAGGAGGGTGCAGTTTCAAACGCTTGCCTGGGCGCTGGTTTCCCTTTTCTAGGCTCAGTGGGGTGACTTGCAGTAAGGGAAGCCACCTACATGGCATTGGCTTCGCTGGCGCCACGATTATCTTAAAATGTTTTCTAAATTATTTGAATTGCGATGAGAATATGTGGTTCTGGGGAAGGTAATCATGGTGATTAAATAGTGAGATTTTAAAAAATAACACCAAAAGAGTCTCGCGTGCACGAGGAGGAATGTGAACATGGCGAGCGGCAGCACCGCGCGCGAGGAGATGCTCCGGGCACCGGCAGAGCTGCAGGGTGGAGCTGCGGTCTCCGGCCTGTGTGCTGAGCGACGCTGCGATGTTCCGGGCGGGCGCTCACAGGGTTAACGCCGGGCAAGGGGACCGCGTTTCCTCTGCCCGCCCACATTCCGCCGCTGAATAGAGGCGGTGGTCTGTTGCCGGTGGGGTGATTTCGCCCCTCGGCGTCCGACCTCCCCACTGGCCAGGCTTGCGCCCCTCCCGGGACTGCCCTGAGCTCCGCAGTCACGTTACCTTCCCCGCTATTCACGCGGCCCTGCGGGGTTACAAAGAGGGACATTAAGAAGTCTGTGGGCATCGCAAGGACCTGGAACGCGGGGACAATTACCGTGGCTCTGAAGGCCCCTGTCACCCAGCCTTGTAATCTGACCCCTTCCATGATGTTACTGGGGGCCCTGTGTTTGCAGATCTGTTTCTTTGTCTGAATTTTGGCAATAAAGTGAGCTACAACTTCAGAAATGTGTGTGCGCCGTTTCATTAAATCCGCATTAACCAGACAAAAAGGAGACACTTTCATTGATTTGCCTTTGTCTAGTTTATAAAGCATATTTTACAAAATATAAACCTTTTTAATAATAGGGAGAAAATCAGGTTTTAAGTCTATGGAGACCTAAATGAAAATACATATTTTCACAAATAATGCTCCAGAACCAAGTATAATCATTTAACCTTCTCTTGGGATGAACCACATTTTAGGATTTTTTATTTGACAGCTTCAGCTGGCACAATTTAAAAAATATAAAGTACACAAACCATAAAAGAAGCTTGGTGCAGTGGCTGATGCCTGTAATACCCACACTTTGGGAGCCCGAGGCAGATGGATCTCTTGAGGTCAGGAGTTTGAGACAAGCCTGGCCAACGTGGGGAAACCCTGTCTCTACTAAAAATACAAAAATTAGCTGGGTGTGGTGGTGTGCATCTGTAATCCCAGCTACTCAGGAGGCTGAGGCATGAGAATTGCTTGCACCTGGGAGGTAGAGGTTGTCGTAAACTCAGATTGCGCCCCTGCATTCCAGCCTGGGTAACAGAGCAAGACTCTATTTCAAAAGAATAAGTTAAATTAAATTAAAAGAGCATAAATGCTTCATTTTTATTACATGACTCAATGACCACGAAAATTAAAGACAGTATGATTAAGTGGGTGTCAGTCCATTTTGTGTTGCTAAAACAGAAAATTACCAAGACTGGGTAATTTATAAAGAAAAGAGGTTTATTTCTTACCTTTCTGGAGGCTGGAAAGTCCAAGATCTGGCAACTGCATCTGCTTAGCTTCCAGTGCAGGTCCGGTGCTGCATCATCACATGGCAGAAGGCATCACAGGGAAATGGAGTGGGGTGCACGGAGAGCCAAACTGGCTTTTATAAGATACTTACTCTCATGATAAGTATCATGAGGAAGGCCTGGTTTTTAGATACATCTAAATTTTTATTAGCTTTTGCCCCAACGTCAGTAAACATTCCTCACCTGAGTGCCTAACTAGAGGCAAGGCAGTGCAAAGCAGAAAGAGGAATCAAAGAACAATTATGTCCTAGCACCTGCACCATGCCTGCTGGCTAAGTGTTTTTCTTGAGAAAACTTAAAAACATCAGCTTTTCTTCCTTTGTCTTAGTAATTCCCCAAGCTTTGCTGTTCATTGGAATCACCTGGATGTTTTTTGGAACATTCTGATGACAGACTCGCACCCTAGACCTTATGATTTAATTGTGGGGAATTTTTTTCTTTTTCTTTTTTTTTTTGAGATAGAGTCTTGTTCTGTTGCCCATGCTGGAGTGCAGTGGCGCAATCTTGCCTCACTGCAATCTCCACCTCCTGGGTTCAAGTGATTCTCCTGCCTCAGCCTCCCAAGTATCCCGGGCTAGAAGCACGAGCCACCATGCCCGGCTAATTTTTGTATTTTAACCTACTCCTGTGATAACCCATTTATCCATTCATTCATCATTGGATTAAACCATTCATGAGGGCAGAGCCCTCCTGGCTCTAATCTACTTCTTAATACAGTTATATTGGGGATTAAGTTTCAATATGAATTTCAGAGGAGACAAACATTCAACCCATAGCAGCATGCAAAGCAAAATGACATTGATTATTACTAGAGGAAGTAAATTAGCACGTATAGTTAGGTAATATCTAATGGTTAGAGGGCTTCTGCAGTTGCTGTTCTGTGCCTAGAATGCTCTTGCTCCAACATTCCCCATGGCTTACTCCTCCACTTCCTTTATAGTTGTTCAGATGCCACCTTCTCAGTGAGGCCTTCTAAACCACCTCATGTTAAATTCCACTGCATCAGCGCCTTCCCCACAACTCACTCCCAATCCTCCTCACCCTGCTCTATTTTCCCCTATATCATTAATCACATTCTTAATTCAATATAATTTACTTACTTACATTTATTGTCAGTCTCCCCCTCTACTAAAAGGTAAACTTCATAAGGATGGATTCCACTGATGAAGCCCCAGTGTCTACAACACTACCTGGCACATAGAAGGTGTTCAGTAAAACACCTGCCAGGTCAATGAATGGACTTAAATGATCTTTACTCAGTTATTTTAAAGTCTGTTCATCATTATATGGAGAGAGCAATAGCTAACAGTAGCACTACCAGTAACAACAATAACAACAGTTATTTATCAAATGCACTACCAGCAACAATATCAATAATCTAGTTATTTTTGAAATTTACCACCAATAATAATATCAATAACAGTTTTTTCAAACTATATTATCTATTTTATCAAAAATCACAACTGCCATGTATCACATCCCTGTACTATGAGCCAGATAACCCCTCATAGAAGATATTATTAAATCCATTTTCCAGATGAGGAAACTAGAGCTGAAGCATTAAAGAAACTTGCCCAAGGCCCAAGGCCAGTAAGTGGAGGATCTTTTCTGATCCCCTTTTCCACTGTGCTTAGAAACTACTAAATGTACTGGGTTCCTGGCGTACAGTAAGTCAGCCCTGAGGAAACAGGAGTCTTTCCTCACACTCTGTGGGAATGTCATTGGTTGCCTGCAGAATGGGTGGGTCTTTCTTCAATTTTTCTGGTACTTCCAGACTTGGACCATGTGGAATCACCACTCCCTCCCGACTCCTGCCAGCGTCCAGATTCGGTCAGAGTAGCTTTATATCCCTAGAGGCAGAAAACTGCTCCAACTTGCCCTCCATGAGGTGTGGACCAAAGAGAAAGCTGATGAAAATCTAACTCTGCCTGCCTCAATGTCTCTTGAAATTGATGTTCCTTAGAATCCCTAATCAGCTGATTTTTAAACAGATTGATCTGAGGAACAGATGGACTCTGGATGAAGCTGTAATCCGGAGGTTGCAACTGATTTCTGTTGACAGTTTAAAACCCCACCTATTTGTCAATAGTGGGAACTCTGCTGGGGGAATGTGCAATGTGCTGTTCCTGAAAGAGAAGAATGTTTCTGTTCTGACCACTGAATAAAGAGAGAATGGATCTAGGCAGGAGTGACTTGACTGAAGTTTAAATAGATTTTAATATAAAAAGGCTAGCAGATCCAATGGAAGTGAATATAGTTGATCTGTATTTATACACAGGGATTAATCAAACTAATCCGATGGGAGTCTGTGCAGGCGATTGTTTGGGAGCAAGACAGATCCAACTGTGTGCAAAGAATTGTGAATGAATGGGGATCCATGGCTCAGTGGGCAGGCGGGGCATGGGGGAGACCACCAGTCTGACTAATCAGACATTCATATTTCCCACTGTTTTGTTCTATTGTTTTCAAATGTGAGAAGCTGCTCTCCAGTCCCCCACATACAAAGCTCTTTATTGGACTTTACTGTGGCACAATCTGGCTGCTTTACTCCAACTACCAGCCTCAGAAGGAGTTTTGCTTGATGGTGTCTGGCAGCATGGCTTTGCTTCAGTAGATTTATGAGCTGTGAAAGACGGCCAAATTAACACCCTAAGCATTGCTGATAGGATTAGAGGCCTGCATTTGCATACCGCCCTGAAGTACCACACTATCTCTGTGTCTTCCCAGGCCTTCTGGGTGGGGTTTGGAGAAGGCAAGTGGGAGGTGAGCCACACATCCCTCTCCCAGCTGGCAACACAAAGGGCCACCATGTGATTCCCGACGATGTTATTTGGTATTTAACATCTTCTAATGGCAGTGTCTCCCAATCAAAAGAACTGAACTGAAGTGGTGACTGCATCCCCTTTCAGGGCTGGATGCCCATCCTCGCTTATGGAGAGAAAGAGCAGTCTCTTCTTTGGGGTGGGATTGACAATCCAACTGCCCTGACAAGGACTGGAGTGGACTTTAAAATATCCATTTAAGTCATAATGATTACTGATTGTTCTGATTATAATGGTAATGCTTATTTATTGTAGAAAATTTGGAAAATGCTGAAAAATACAGCAAAGTAAAAATCACCCATAGTCCCATTACTGAAAGATAGCTTGCCATTAACATTTTGGTGTATTCATTTATCTACAATCTGTTTTCTATGCATGTAGACAGGTAATTTGTTGTTTTTGCTTTAACAAAGCAGGATCATGTTGTTTATCCTAAATCTTTTATTTTTCTATTTTTTATTTTTATTTTGAGACAGAGTCTTGCTCTGTCGCCAAGTGCCAAGCTAGAGTACAGTGGCGCAATCTCAGCTCACTGCAATCTCGGCCTCCTGGATTCAAGCAATTCTCCTGCCTCAGCCTCCCTAGTAGCTGGGACTACAGGCACGCACCACCACGCCCAGCTAATTGTTGTATTTTTTAGTAGAGATGGGGTTTCACCATGTTGGCCAGGACAGTCTCAATCTCTTGACCTTGTGATCTGCCTGCCACAGCCTCCCAAAGTGCTGGGATTACAGGCGTGAGCCACCATGCTCGGCCTTATCCTAAATCTTTTAATATTATATCCAAAGCATTTTCTTATGTTAATAAATATCTTCTTTGGAAAAGGTTATATAATTTATATATATTACTATATAATATATATATTTACCATATATTACTAAATATTATATAATACATATTTTTTTCTTTTTGAGACAGGGTCTCCCTCTGTTACTGAGGCTGGAGTGCAGTGGCATGATCATGGTTTACTGCAACTTCCACCTCCCAGGCTCAAGTGATTCTCCCACCTCAGCCTTCTGAGTAGCTGTGACCCCAGGCACATACTACCATGCATGGCTAATTTTTGGTAGAGATGGGGACTTGCCATGTTGCCTGGACTGATCTTGAACTCCTGGGCTCAAGCCACCCTCCCACCTCAGCCTCTCAAAGTTCTGGGATTACAGATGTGAGCCACTGTGCCCAGCATTTTTTGTTTTAAGAGTCAGGGTCTGGCTCTGTCTCATAGGCTGGAGTATAGCAGTGCAATCATAGGTCACTGTAACCTCAAACTCCTGGCCTCAAAGGATCCTCCTGCTTCAGCCTCCTGAGTAGCTGGGACTACAGGCAGAGCATCATCACCATGCCGAATTTTCTGTTTGTTGGTAGAGATAGGGTCTGGTTATGTTGCCCAGGCTGATCTAGAACTCCTGGACTCAAGCTATCCTTCTGTCTTGGCCTACCAAAGTGCTAGGATTACAGGTGTGAGCTACCATGCCTGGCCTAGGGAAGGTTATTTTTAATGAGTGAATAGTGTTCCATCATGTAGAATAAAATATCTCAATTTAGGTTGCATTACCCAAAGTCATGTGTTTTACTTTAGGGGACAACATGTATAAAAAGTGTGTGCCATGTAAACAAGATGCAGTATTAAGATTCTTCCTGAATTTGCATTACAGGTGATGCTCTGTCTATAGTCCCAGCTACTCAGAAGGTTGAAGCAGGAGGATCCTTTATATATTGTTATAGTAATTAATTAACATGTGTTATTATTACAAGAAGAAACAGTGAAAATTACTAAAAAAACAAAAAATCATATTTCAAATCAATGGGAGAAGAATAAATAATGTAATATGTGGTTCTAATACAAAAGATGAACTATGTAGGGAAAAATTAAAATTTAACTCAAATCCTTACTTCACTCATATTTGAAGATAAATTCCAAATAGATCTAGGAGTCAAATATTTAAAGAAAAACAGAACTAGGGGATGATAAAGGTGAATATTTGTATGATCTCAAGATGAGGATGTATAGAAGAAAGTGAAAATTAAGATATAATTAAATAAAACAATTTTAATTTGATATGTAAAAAATACATAAATACAAAATAGACCAAAATTATGACAATAAAGATATTCAACCTTAGAATTAATGAAATTAATGAAGGTTAAAACAACTTAATATCAATTTTATCTGTCAAATTAACAATTTTTTTTTAAAGAATGATACTCTGGTGGGGGTGCTGAAAAATGTGTACTCTCATATACTACTGGTGGGAGTGTAAATTAGTGTAACTCCTCTGTAGGGCAACTTATAAATCTATAAATCATAAAATCATAAAACAGCATTTCCCAGCTCTCCTTTTTAGATATTAAAATAAATAATA